>ML807201.1:211871-279133 GCA_009831015.1 Picea engelmannii
CAATCTCTCGAGAAGAAGCTAGGACACGACCCCTACAAAGAATACCACCTGCAGTCAATGAGGGTCTTAGATAAAAAACACAAGGCTCCCAAGCCACTAGTAAACCCCCGGAGTTACCAGTGGAGCTAATGGCCACAGTAAACTAGGTTGGACGAAAAAGGTACAAAAAGTCCCTGGATTTTTGTGCATCCGAGAGCATTTCTTGCAGGAAAATTATATCTGGCTTTGTTCGCTCCAGAAGTCTTCTGAAAGAGGCAGCCTTGAGAGTGCCTCCAGTCCCTCGAATATTCAGGGATAGCACTATCATTACTTAGTACGTGCTAAGGCCTTGTGTGCTCTAAGGGCCTTTCCATCTTTGATCTGTAGGTCAGAACCGGGAAGAACAGAGTTCTGGCTCTCCTTTAGTTTCCTGGAGCTTCGCGTCTGGAGTGGTGAGAGATCCGTGCCAATGCCTCTCGACCAAGGTAGCGAATTAGTAACTTTTACATGTCTTAAGGAGGAAGAGCTTCCAGCCTCAATCCCTGGACAGATGATTTCTTTGCCCCTATAAATAGCCAGTTGAGGGTCAAATTTTAAAATTTTGAAAAAATGTGATGTTAAATTTTAAAATTTTCAAAAATTTAAAGTACGTTTAATTAATAAAAATAAAAATGATACATTTAATTAATTAATGAGATAGTGAAATTATATAAAAATAATTATTTATATATAGGAATCTAGTAATTATTATTGTTTTGGTAAATTTATTGTTAATTTGACATTTATTATTATTATTATTATTATTATTATTATTATTTATATTTATTATTAAGATTACTTTTATTAAGTTAATATTTATTATTTACTATTACTATCAGCATAGATCCATTTTAACTCTGGATCTATCAAGTTTAGAGAGGGATTAAATCTTTTGAGGTGATATTACCACTTTTTGCACTCTAAAACATGTTTTTATCTTTAGATATTTGATCTTTTTGGACACTTGCTAGATGTGGGGTTAAGATGGATCTATGATGATAATATTTGTGAATAGGGTGGAGATACCATATTTTTTGTCCATGTAGATAAAATGTATCCTTCACTTTATAATTAGTTGAGAAAATGTTCCTTTAATATTTAGAAAAGTAAAAAAGTTTGGTAAAGTTTGAATTCAATAATCAATTTGGAGTTAAAAATCCGAGTTATGAAGAAGGTGAAATAAATTTTTAACAATTTAACAATTTTCAAAACAATTTTTTGTGAATAAAAAAAAATCATTCTAGGTAATGGACTTTCAACGAGAAGCTTCATATCAGAGCCTCTTTATGCTTGCAATGGTCATCGCAAAGTTCCATTTATATTTTAATTTACTATTAGTTTCTTGTAATTGGTGTAATACGTTAGTTTCGACCCCTAGCATATACTAAATTAGATTATGTAGATTTTGTAAGTATGCTAGTACATATTCTTAGAGCAGATCTTAAGGTTGAGGCGTGATTAATCACTACCTAGTTATGAATGATGTAAATATAGAAATATGGACCATCCACTAGGATGTTTGATACACTTCTCAAAACTCACACTTGCACACATTTGGTAGACTTTGGACTTAGTGCACAATATCAAAACTTGGTTCAGCATGTGC
Source organism: Picea engelmannii (assembly GCA_009831015.1). Lineage (NCBI taxonomy): Eukaryota > Viridiplantae > Streptophyta > Pinopsida > Pinales > Pinaceae > Picea > Picea engelmannii. The sequence goes on from ML807201.1 coordinate 213,496, forward strand.
TTCTTTTCAATCTTTGTGCATTAGCTTAGGGGTGCACAAAATTGGAATGGGCGCGCACAATTTCATTTTTGGGTGCGAGATAAACCCAAAAATTTGGGTTCCAACAAATGTACTATATAGTGGTCTAAAATGGTTGCAACGAACATGCGAGGGGCTATGATTCCACTAGAGAAGAAGAGAAAAGGGAGCCTTTTTTAAGGTAAATCCTTAAATGGCAAGTGTCAACCTAAAAACTTATATCTTTTTCCACCATGTGCCTTAAATAAACTATCTACCTTCTTTGACTTAGTAAAATCAGTCATTGAATGCATGTAAGAGGTTTGTGGGAAAGTCTTCTCACATAGTTATGGAAGCATGGGCCAGGTACAACCATTATGGGAAATGTAAAAGTCCTACATTCAATAATCAGAATTAATGTCAACCATCATTTCATGTGTTCTCTAAATTCAATTCACTCTATCATTCACTCTATCACTCTTAGGCTCATGCTCTAAGTTGTTCATGCTATGTTCCCCATTGCTATCCATGGAAATTATGTAAATTGACTGGAATCAACACTATTAAAAGAAAATTTGTAGACATTTTATGAAAGAATGATGTTTGTAAGAAAACGTAGAGGCTAGGGGAGTTACAAAAGATTTATATAATATTGTTCTTATTTCTCCTTAGATGTTTGAGAGCCAAGCATTGATATTGCAGGTAATTCTTAGAAAGCATAAAATAGATTGGGCTCTTTTCCCACACTGATATGCATCAAATATAATAATGTCACTAAGGAGAACCTTCATCCAATGTGCTTGTTGCTCCTTAGATGCTTGAGAGCCAAGCATTGATCTTGTAGGTAATTCTAAGAAAACATACAACCAATTGTGCTCTTTTCCAACACTGATAAGCACTACAAAGAACAATATATGTAAGGAACTATGGGGTAGAGAAGGGGAAAATATTCCTTGTATTTTGTTGGGCGTTGGAAGAAATTTCTTGGACTATTGATAACTATTATGATATTTAGACATTTGGAAGTTAGCTATGATCTACTTGGTATATTGTGTCAGTAGGTAAATTATGTTTCTTTAGTATGCATTTGTAGTTATGTAACATGCTGGTCATGACATGGCCTAGACATAAAGCGATCCTACGGTTCACATTCTCTTCAATACAAACAATTATATTGATTGTGGCTTACCACTTGATTTGTCCATGATCTCTATCTAAAAAGAATGGAGGGTTATGTTTTGAAGATCGATTGTGAGAAACTCTTATGTACAATCTTTTTATTTTTCATTTATATATTTCCTTAAGTAGACACAATGGCTAGGGTTGTGGACTATTTCCCTGTTTGATGTATTTTAGCATGTAAAGCATTGGTGTATTGATACTTTATATAGTTGTGTGAGAATTTTCTTAAGTTGATCATCCTGTGTGGAAATACTATGTTTTATCAAACAATGGCTAGAAGAGATGCATGTAATGCTCTGTCGTGGGATATTTGGCTAAGAATGAGAGAAAATGTGATGCATTGAGAGAGAGAGAATCTAGTAGTTTGTTTCCTTCAAATTGGTAGTACCATAGCTTAGCTTAGGGGTGGTATATATAGTGGATACCTACATATGGATAGAAAATTGATCTTATATTGGGAGTATCTTGAACCCACTTTAGTTAAAAGATAAGTACTTTACTATTGTTTATGAATATGAAAAAAATGTTTATTTTATTTTATGAAAGTCATTGTCTCTTGTGTGTTGTGTGTAATTGTGCTCGTTATTTATGCAACATTATAACTTTCACACCTCTGCATGAACTAAATTAAACTATGGTCCTTCCTAGGAGGTTTATTTAATTATTATTGTTATTGGGATATGTCCTTTGAGGGATAGAGGATCTAGGAAAGGAGTTTAACACTTCTACAAAATAATTTCCTTTGTTAAATGGACATTTTTTCCAATGCTAGGACAATCTCATTGTTCTTATGGAATATTGGAAGAAGACCAAATTTCAATGCTTGCAATTGGGAGAGAAAGTCATTCAATTGGATGATTTGAAAGAAAATAGTTCACACAAATGATGACTTAGTTGTACCAAGAATTGATAGTGAAAGAGGAGGCCTTGGATAAGCTATAGGGACTCTTCCAAGAGACTAAGGAAGCACYTCCCATTGCTACTATATAAGCTAGCAACATGACCAAGTCAAGAATTCTAGGATCACCCTCCAAGGACCTTCCTRAATATATTTTGAAATATTCCTTTRGTTATTTTGAAAATAATAGTAGAGGCATAGGTTCCAAACTCATGAGAAAAATGCACTATGATTACGAAGGGATAGGAAAMAGAAATCAAGGGATTTTAAACCCCATTTTCACTGAACATAGGGTCAAGCATGAATACCTAGGTTCCAATGGACAAGAGAGAGTGAGTGGAACTAGCTCATTTCTTACAAATTTTTCTCAAGATAATGTCACTAAGATAAACTTTGTCAAAGTAAGAGGGGATGAAAAAGAGGCCAATATAGTTGAAGAAAATGCAGGGAAAAATGGAGTGTGTAGAAAACCATTACTCCTAGATGCCCATAACATCATGAATGAGGGCCACCAAGGTATGTTTCCATCATCCAAAATTAAACCAACACTTGGAGGACCAAAYAAACAATATGTAAAGAACGTAGATAAGAATGAACCAAAGAGATATGGCAAGAAATATATAGTTTCTTCTACTATAAGAGGTATGGCCACAAGGATAATTATGGTTGGAACTCTAGTGTATGATCCTTTGGTGGGAATAATGCCAAGAAAACATCTCCAAGACAAGAATAAGTTTTGAGTAGGATAAGAAAGAATATTGTAACATCACCACTATAATCCCAAGTTTAATTAATGCTTATGTAGATATAATGTGTGACTACAACCAAAGCAATGTATATGTGAAATGCATTTCTATGTTTTAATAAATAAAATGTGATTCTAGCTACTAAGGGGACATGGACAGAGATGGGGGATGAATTAATCCACAAGGGAGGGGAGGCTCCTGGATAATTTCTAAGAGGGGTCCAAGGGGGAATTACTCATGTCTATTAATTCTACCCATATTCCCGAATTTTTATTATGACTATGTATTAAACTTTATTAATTGATTAAGTGTCCCCAAAGCCAATCATTGAATGCATGTAAGAGGGTGGGTGTGAGAAGTCACATCCCATAGTTATTGGAATCATGGGGGATGAGTACAATTAGCTTGGGGAAGTGTGTGATTCAAGAAATAAAACCAAAGGAAGGACATTCATCTTGGTAGCTACAAAAAAATTTACACATTCAGTTTTGGGTGCATGATAAGCAAGGAGAGAACAAGATAGAGTGCTTGGAGATGGAACATCCATGGAGGGTGAATTATGGAGCATGATAGAGTGCATTTGGAGCGTATTTGGAGATAAAGAATGAAGATCCAAGTTTTTAGGAATGAAGAGTGAAATCCTGTGTGATTTGCACTGTAATGATAAGTGTTTGTTGTTGTAGTTGTTGGTAGTTTTCCTAGCAGTGATTTCCCTTGATTTCCTAGCTGAAAAACTCTTGGTTACTTGTGTTAGAGTGAACCTAATAAATGAATGGGATGCCTGGGGGGCTAATATCAATGAAGGAGTGCATTCCTTGGGTTGGGAAGTTCGAGAGGAAGAGAGCTGGTGGAAAATCGGGATAGTTGTAGGAAAATATCAATGGGTTGTGCAATTTTTGAGATGTGAGTGGAGAGTTGTTATCAGACAAATCGGTAAGTGAGGACACAAAGTAATCTCCCTAAATTCAACAAGAAGCTACAACAAAACATGGAAGAATACAAGTTTCTCCTTAAATTCCATTGTCATATAAACTAGTTCAGAGAGGGACAAATGACACACCATTTAAATGACGTTTGATCCTCGCTAGTGTCACCCTTGCTCCATCTTTGGATTTGTGGGATGGTAAACCTGTTAAGAAGCACAAACCAAGAAAGAGAGAGAACAATGATACATATATTACAATGAAGTTTATGTATAATATCAAGGACTTATACAATAAAATTAGAGACACCTGCTCATAAAATCCGGATCAAAAGAACTGAAGTTTATTCTTATTTTTAGTAGTCTTTGTAAGAAATTTTTGCATTCAAATATTTTTCAAAAGAGAAAATTGGAAAAGTTATTAGTTGATTGTTTGGAATCTGTTGGCGGGGAATTGATCAGACTAGGGTCCTTCTCAGGTTACCAAAAAAAGGCACCGTGTAGTCTAGAGCGCTGGAATTTTCATCTCCTCCAAAGAGAAGAAGTCTCACCTAAAGTGCAACCAAGACAGAAGGATAGGGAAGGGAAAGGAAAATACATGGGTGGGTTCCCAGAACCTTCAAGACTCACCATTGTCTTACACAAGGTAAACCAATTGTAGACCAGATCCAAAGTCATGCATACAAGAACAAAAGATACTTAAGTTGCGAAAAACATTTATACATAGAGACATCATATTGAGGTTATCAAGCATAAAGAAGTATTGTAAATATACAATGCATAATCATAAACACAATATGACACATTATATTTTAAAATTTCGGGTCCTTATTCTTCTATTATCTTCAGAACTCATCGAACACAATCTCAGAGATACAACTTGGTACTCTGTTATAGACTTCTGACTCTAGACTCATGTCACATATCTCTATCTAACCAAAACTGAATACAGATTACATGTACAACAATTGCTTAACAACAACAAAATTCAACCTATCAAGAACAAGAAACCAGAACTGAGAGAGAACCAAGAGCCCTTTTACAATCATATACATCTCATATATCTAAGTTGATTAAGATCTTCTCGATTTACACTCACATGATTTCTTGTTCTGTTGTAACTGCTTTTGACTTTCTTGTGTTGCGTTGTCCTTTTTCGCAACCGATTTTTGTTACTTTTCCTTGCTCCATTGTCCAACTTCTTTTGTAGCTTGCACAACTCGTGATAAACCAAAACTCGGACTTTAGTCCTTCTTGCGCAGCTTCAAGTCCAAAAACAAAGGGCCCAACAGGCTCTAACCACAAGCCTTGACTTGCCCTTGAGTCAAGTACTTGGCTCTTTCGCAGCTTCTAGGAGTAACTGTTTCTTTCCCTTACCCTCCTAGTTCGATTTACCTTCCTCTTTTTCTTGCGCTTCCTCTTTCTCTACCTCTTCAAATGAAGCACCCAACTCTGGGACCAATGCTAAAGCTCGCTTTCTAACTTCCTAGAAACTCCCAATTTTATCTTGCCACTTCGGCTACAAACTGTTGGGTCGCATCTATGATACATCCCTTAGTCTTGGATGCGACCAAAGAGCTCCATTCAGAGTCTACTGCGGAATCCACATGATGCATTTACATGTATACTGTCTGAACGACAAGTTGAAAGTCGCGCAAATCCTTCTTGGCTATGGATTACGTCTCGAACAAAGCGTTCAACTCATTATCCGCTTGTTGGATTTGGTTGAATTTATCTTCTTGCTCGAGCGGATCCATAGTGACTGCAACATCCCCAATCAATAACTCTATTCTAGCATACACATCCTCTAGAGTCTGGTTGTGCTTAGTATTGATGCCCATCTAGTCGCTTACTTCTCGGAATATCCTTGTGCACTCAGTTGTGCGATTGTGTAGTGTTGCTCGAGTATTGTTTCCTTCCAACACTACCTTCTCCATCTGTTCTTGCAACTTTTGAGGTTGTTGCGCTACTTCTTGTTGACTCCACTGCAACTGCACTTCCATATGCTCTGCGTGAATGACCAACTGTGACCATTATCCTTGGAGTAATTCATTCTGGTTCTCAAGCTCTCTTGCATCACTGGACTCTGGCAGTTGAGGTGTGGCCTTCCTTATTTTTGTCCAGGATTTAGCAAGCCTCTCTTGGACTCTTTCCATTTTTTGTTGCACCTGAATCTTGGCGAATTATTCCTGCATATTGCGGGCTTGAGAAAGGAGTGTTTCGTTCCTTGTGGACTCTATAGTCCTTTCGTCCTGTTGGAGCCTCTTCTCCAGTTGATCATTTGAGGCCTTGATCACTCCGACTAGATGCGTTGCTGGCCACTGTGGAGGTTAAGCGGGACAAAGGGTGGTATCCCTATGTTCTCAAACCTGCAGTTGAAAACCACTAGCCATTGAGTGCGTTTAGGGAGTCTTTACCTCCTCCTCTCCTGTAGATGGTCATGGCACAAGCCTCAATATCAACGTCACCGACAAGAACGTTAAAACATATGTTTTGGCCAAGCAGAGTTGCAACAAATCTGCACACTGTTGATGGTTTTGGGGGACTAGCTCCATCTATTCCTACGCTAACATTGTGATTTTCCCTGAAGTTGTCTCTAGTTCCTTCTGGCCCTCTGGTATCTCCTCTTCTTTTTGGACCTCTGATTCCTGGGTTGTGCTTCCGATATCACCCTCAACCTTAGTCATTGAGGCAGTTTGTTGGGGAGTTCAGACTTGTGGTCTCTATAATGTTTGCATCTCCGTCGAAGACAGAGATTCCTTACTTGGCACAAAGGAAATAGTCTGTTGGTCCTGGGCTTCAGGGTTCAGGCCAGTCAGTTCTAGCTTCAACTCAGGTATTTCTAGGGCATTGAGTTGCATGGGTTATGGATCAATGGTTTGGGGTGTACTGTCGATTTATGGAGGTGGCGAATGGGGTTGTTTTGGTGATGGAGGCTGCTCAGTGATGATGGTGGCTGAGTGGTGTCAGGATCAGGGTCATCCTGGATATGTATGATGCAGGTTTCTCAAGTCATTGAGCAAGTGTGGGGGATGGTGGATGAGATGGGTTGGGGGTTCATAACTATACTTTGGGAAATCCTCGTCCTGAGTTTCTTATCCATTAGCTCTATGATGAACACAACGCTAAGGGTTTTGTTGACATCCTTACCTGTCAACAAAGCTTGCTCCGGTAGTTGCGAGAACACCAACAGTTTTCTCTTCTTGCACTCCACTAGTTGCGTCTCCTCCTCTTATTTGGAGTTCGTTTGTGTCGGAGCTTCTTTCTTCTGTACCTCTGGGCCTGAGCTTGGTCCTACCCCTGCTTCCTTACCTTTCTTCTTCAACAGTTCGGTGGGTAAAACATAATGCATTCCTAACTTGCATGAGTTGCATTTGATTCCAGGCCACGACATCACCTCCTTGTCCAAATAGAACGACAACATACGTGAATGGAATTCCTCCCTATTGGCATACCTCAGCAACACAAATGTATGGTGTCGGTTCATGCTGAATGCCATGTTCCACGTATTGTAGTTAAGTAACTCCTGTGGAATGTGCAACCTCTATGTTGTGTCTATTAATATATTGTACCACTTGGAGAACATTGTTTTTTGAAGGAGGTGTTCTCTAAGTCCTCCCTTGAATTCCAGGGCTCAAACATGTTCACCAAGCACCCCTTATCTACTAGTGCCAATGGTCTTCCAGAGGGTGACATCTACTTGAGCATTTCAAATGCAAGCAACAAGTATCCATAGGTGAAAGTACCACCTTTCTTCTGAGATTCCTCACAGGCCACAAGGATTTCCTCCAATAGGTCATTGCACCAGTTAAAGACAACGCCATTAGCAAAAAAAATATTCCACTGATAAAGAATTTAGTGTGCATTCTCCCTTATAGTAGGACCTCATAACTTTGACAGTTATGATGTAGCAACCAATCCTAACCATCTCAGGTAGTATGGGGTCGATCTTGGTTGTGCGCCCCCCCCTCTATGTGTGAAACCTCTCATATAGGTTGGGCTCCCCCTTTATCTTGCCATACTTGCTGGGACCCTAGAATCCTTTGGACATGTCCTCACCCTCAAGGGATAGTCTAGTAAGTTGGTGGATTTCTTCTGCATGGATTGGATATCTCCTATCCAACCACAAACTTCTATCATACACCCTGTTGATCAGAAACTTGGTACACCTCGCAACTTCCGAAGTGGTGTTGTTGGTATAGGGGTAGACCCTGGATTCAATGCTTAAAAGATGCACCAACAAAACCCTAACTACCGACCCTTTCATCAACACCTGTGAAGAAGATGAAGTATCACCCGAGGTAGTGGCAGGGGTGGTTGTGGGACTCAAGTGTCTACAACCTAGATGGGACATAGATCTATGATTACAACACTTAACATAGAAATTAGCAGTTAACCTTCATTAATATTCACTTCGAAGGTGAAAACCCTAATTATAGAACATCATAGTATTCACAAGATCTAATACATCCAAGCACTTAACATATAGAAACAGTTCAGATATAGCATTCATTCCCATTACTAAGCACTAAACTATTATTATATCAGGTGTGTCTAATATATGTTACTGCACTAAGCATAAATCACATCAATAATATAACAACTATAATGCACAAAGCAACGACAACACATGATATACGTGGTTCACCCCATTGTGGGGTTATGTCCACCAACTCTTCTCTTCTTTATTGTCTTCTGTCAATCTTCTACAAGCACAAAGCCACAAGAACCCCGCATAGGACACGAGATCCACTCACACCTCGCCAGACCCTCCTTCCCCAAGCTAGGTTACAACACAAAGCCTCTTTACAGTCACTTGCACTTAGCTCTGCAAGTTCTCTTGCACACAGTATGCAAAAAGCTAACTCAATCACATATATTCAACTACTTACATCACTTGCACTTAGCACAATATAGCACTTAGCACCACTTCTCTCTTAGATCTAGTGTGTTTCTTACATTTTCTAGATATCTATTTATACATTACAGAAGGGGCCAAGGCATGGGTAAACCCATGGGAAAACATCCCATACCTATTACATAAACCCTAAACCCATAAATGCCCTAAAAAGGGGTCGAGATCCCATGATCTCTGCTTCGCCTTGCACTCCGCCTTCGAAAATCCTGTCGAAGTCCCAAAACTGGTCAAATGTGACCAAGGTTCTCCAAAACTTGGTCAAGGTCCAACAGGCCCCCAACGCCCACTTGTGACTCATCCTGAGTCACTCTGATCTGAGTAACTCTACCTCAAATGCCTCTAGCTTGGATCAACCTGCCTCGACCTATTGCGTCTCCAGAGCTTCCTGCTCGATGAACTCTTGAATAACCTTCTTCGTCCCAGGTCCTTCCAAGCATTGTTCCAGTGTGGTGACCACTTGTTCCAGTTCTGCACCTCATCCTTCAATCTCCTCAAAAAGTATGCAAGTTTCATCCTGCACTGGCTGGATTCATTGAGTCACTTCCATGACCTTACTCTGTATGGCATGGACTTATTGTTGAACTGTGCACTATTCCTGGGATTGTTTCATCCTCTCGATTGTTGATAGTGGCTTCAAATGTTCTTGCACTGTTGCTTCTTATTGCTTGGTCTCCTAAAGTTGTGACTCCAGTGTCCTTAGTTCAGGGTCCTCTACAAGGCACTCGTAAGTCTACGCACTTCGACTGCTGATCTATTTACATTCTAAGGCCAATGCCTTGATTCTCTGGAATGTGCTTTGGGAAGTTTCTTCTCTCTGGTCTCGCACTTCCTGCAGAGTGCTTGGCACTGCTTGTAACTCCAGTTCTATTACCCTCTGTTGGAGTTGTTGAATGTCTTCAGTAAGCTTCCCTACTTGGCATTCCACTGGGTCTTCTTTCATCTGTTTTAAGCCTGTCATAGAGAGAAGTGGTCTGGTGATTGCTTCTTTAACTCCAATATACTCTACGAGCAATTGTTCCTTCTCCTTTTGGATATACGCTCTATCCTCTACAAACTTGTCTTGGATGTTATATGTTTCATGTTCTGCAACCTGACGTTTCTCTATGGCTTCCTCTTTGTCTTGCTTTAGGGCCTCTGTGATCTGTTCTTTTTCCTCCTTGACATGACGAAGGTGAGCTTCTGTCGAGTCCACTAATCTACGTAGCTAGGTAGGCTCATCTCCCAACTCTTCTCCTTTTGATGACGGTGGTGCAGTAGACGTTGCACGACTGGAGTAGAGGGCTTGTTGTACCCCTTTCAACTCTGTTGCAATCCTATCATACATGGTCTCTTGTTTTTCTTTGTTGCACTGTAAGATATCCTCCGAGGTGTCTGACACAGCAAAAATGATAAGGTCAATATCATCCACCGTTAACATAGCCTACATCTATGGTTTAATATCTTTGGACTTCTTCCGTGATGTAGGTTTAGTGGGGGAAACCTTTCTTTTATTGGAGGTCTCATCTTCATCAATAGGATCCGAAGGTGGTCTTACTTCGCCTTGTTTCTTCTTATCTTCTTCTACTTTGTCCTCTTCTTTGTCTTCTTCTACTTTGTTCTCTTCTTTGTCTACTTCTTCATCATCTCCCCCTCCAAGTGAGTATGAATCAATCTCTTTTGAGACATTGTTCGGATCATGTACCTCTTCCTTTTTCTTCCTTTTGTTGTTGATGGGTGCATCATACTCTTCGCAAGTAACCACATGAATTACGATGAGGTCAGGGTCGAAAAGTTCTACCTGGTCAATTGGTATAAGGAGCTTTGCAGGCCACTCCTTATTTATTTCTTTCATTTCCTCCTCAGTGAGCTTATAGTAGGATTGGAGCTCTTTTTTATGTTCATCTTCGCGCAGTGATAAAAATAAAATGCTATTTGCACAGAATTTCACAAACGGTTTGAACCTGTGCAGGGTGTTCGACGTCATACAATGGAAAGACTCAATAGCCCTCTTCAACTATAGGTAGTAGGTGTGGAACATCGTTTTTGATTTCCATTGTTTTTCCATGTCGCTCGAATACCAGAGTGTGGTGAACTTCGTAGCTAGGGGTTCAGATGGCTCAATCTCAGGGAAGGTCGCTCCTTCCGGCATCTCCCAAGAAATGAAGGTGATGAGGACCAATAGCCAGCTGAAATGGAACTCATAGCTCTAATCCTAATCTTCACGACATTCTTGTTCTAACTGATTGACGAGGTAAATCGCCTTGTTCATCCGTAGTCCTTCAATGCATTTTCCCTCGAGGTAAAAAATGAACCATGTAACTTAGGTGGGTCTATTCTTCCTTAATAGATTGTCAGTGATCAACTGGCAAGCTAGGCACACTACACCATTATGAATGGAGGCTACCTTGTAGCCTCGCTTCCCCTTTTCCACATTGCCATAGGTATCTTTAATTTTCTGTGCCAGGGCACGATCTACAGCCTTACCTGGATAAAATTCTTGTGGGTTTGGTCCTTGCATGCTTAATCCGGTGATCTGATGGATCAGCGCCAGATCTACGGTGATGCGTTTGTACAACCATATATAACCGCCATGGAAGTAATACAACAGGATTCTAACACATGCATTAACCTCCTAATGCCTTCCAAAGTGTGGTATCTTCATCACGTTTAGGATAGTGTACCTCGCGATGTCCATAATCCATGGCTGGGGGATGATATTCGATTTCTTCCCTTTGGTCTTGGTCAAATAATTATATGGTGCGAGCATTCCATGGTTCTTGAGATATCACAAGTTGAAGTCACTAATATTCAACATCATTATCGGTCCTAACTGTGGTCCTTCTGCATGTATCCCCTTCGGGAGGTAAGTAGTAATCAAGGTGTAGTCGAAGTCCCTTAGGACACTGTCACGACTCACCGCGCCAGCCAGAGGCGGCATATAGTCAGGTAGGATATATGGGATGAGATTCTAATTCGCCAAGTCATCATGATGCTTGGTTCATTTCTCTATCGCGGCTTGGGATGGACCAGATCCATGAGCAGTCGATGGGGATGCTTGCACTCCTCTCGTTGACGAGGCTTGGACTCTTATGGAAATGACCTTCTCAGCCATGAGGTCTATGAGGATATCTTCGATGGATTTATCTACTGTGCCGAAGTCACCTGACATGCACGCTCGAGATCAGGTATATCAGGTGAATGAACAAACAATCACGGTAAAAGAACGAGTGGCGAGCTCTCAATAGGCACTGCGTGAAAACAACTAGTTCTCTATGGGCTCAGATAATCACAATTGGAAAAAGTGTTCTCGGTGCAATGCTCAACTACATAAATAGACAATTTCGTAATGTATTCTTCCAAGGGGCAGGAACACCTCAATCAATGCAATTCCATCTGTTATGGCACAGTCCCAACGGTCCAATGGCGATCTTTCTGGCCATAACTACAGTTTGAGCCATTCTGGAGCGTCAGGATAATGGTTGGGACACCTCCAATGGTCATATTGCTTCATCGTGGCGAAGTGCCAATCTACACTTTTTTTATATCCCAACGAAGATCAAGTTCTGCAAACCTTCCTTTTATGAGGTCCTCTCTAGAACTTCCTACATTTTCTCTAACTTTGCTTTCTTCTTGCTGAGTTTTCTTCTTTCTTTCCTATGATTTGAGTCACTGGTTTCCTCTTTCCATTATTGTTCTTATCTCCTCTTGGAATAGTAACTTCACATTGCGGAGGGTCTTTCATAGGGTTTGAGGGAAATACTTCTTCTCTTTCTGGGGTAGGTTCTCTACTCTCTTATACAGACAGGTGTTTCAAGTCTTCCCGTTTTTTTCAACTTCAACATCCAAATCTCTGGTCCTCAGTAGCTTCGACTGGTCCTCTTGTTATTTCAGTAAGTGCGCTATTCTCCTAGCCATGAAATCTCTGAGTTCTTTCTTTTTATGTTCTAGATCCTCCTCTTCTTGTTTCCTTCCTATTTGATCTTTCTCAATCTAGGTTTTTCCTAGAAAAATAGTAAATGGGGAATTGTTCTCGACAAACTTAACGATATCAAATTCTTCTTCTATCAAAGTTCCATGTGCACTCATAGATATCTGGGCAAGTCTTCCACATAGGGTTATCATCTTCCCTTTAAGCAATCCTATTCCTCCCAATGAAAGAACCATAGCAGGTTTTCCCAAAATTTTTCAAGTTCTTTCTGTCATGATATTCACATGTGTTTCCTTATCCAGAACATGGTCTATGTCGAAGTCTCCTATTCTTGTTTCGATGCACTCCTTCTAGTTTAAGATCTCTAATCAATTGTTATCTATGTGATCATTTAGGGTTTCTTTCATCTATAGTAATACCGTCTCTGATTCTTTCTAGTTCTTGAGCATATTCTTAGTCTCTTGACCTTCCTCATGGTCTTCTTGTCTCATTTTCATATTTTCAACTTTGGCAGTCATTCTAGGGAAACCCAAAACTTCATGTCTAATAGCCTTACAACAAAGGAAAATAGGACCTTGACCAGGGCATTCCTTAGCAAGATGTCTCGGTCTTTTGCAACAATAACAAAGAGTTAATCCTCTCTTTCTTTTAAATGACCCCCAACCTTTCTTGTACTACGCACTTGGATCACAGTAACTAACCTGGAAAAAAATCTTTCTAGGATCGTGCATCCACTTGTTAGTCCAAAAATTCTTTCTATGCATAGGAATAACATATATTTCACTATTTTTATCAGATCTACTCATATCCAATCTTGTTTCTTCTAGTTGTGCCCTAGTTTTTAGACTAGGACAAAATCTATTAGACATACCTAGATCCATTCACTCGAAATAAAAAAATTCACTTATCTTACCTTTCTCAGAGCACAAAGCTTTAAGATCTTACCTCTTTTATTCAGATATGATTCCTTTCTTAGCACATAGATTAACAATCAAGTAGAATATTACGCACTAAAGCAACAGATCTACGCACAACGCTTTCTTTTCTTTAGTTCCCAGCAATCACAGTTTCAGGTCCTGACAACTGAACCATTTGCTGGCACAGGGGCAGACTTGGGTTTCAATGCTTCAACAACGCACCAACAAAACCCGAACTATTGTCCCTTTCAGAAACTATGAAGCAAATGAAGTCTCACCCGAGGTAGAGGCAAGGGTGGTTGCAGGACTCAAGTGTCTATAACCTAGTTGGGACACATATCTATGATTACAACACTTAACAGAGCACTTAGCAGTTAAACTTCATTAATATTCACTTCACAGGGGAAAAACCTAATTACAGAACAACACAGTATTCAAAATATCTAATACATCGAAGCTCTTAGCATATAGAAACAGATCAGATCTAGCATTCATTCCCTTTACTAAGCACTAAACTACTATTATATCAGGTGTGTCTAACATATGTTACTGCACTAAGCATAAATCACATCAATAACATAACAACTATAATGTATAAAGAAACCATAACATAATATATACGTGGTTCACCCCAGTGTGGGGCTACGTCCACCAACTATTCTCTTCTTTATTGTCTTCTATCAATCTTCTACAAGCACAGATCCACAAGAACCCACTCCGCATAGGACATGAGATCTGCGCGCACTTCACCAAAACCTCCTTCCCTGAGCTAGGTTACATCACAAAGCCTCTTTACAATCACTTTCACTTATCTCTGCAAGTTCTCTTGCACACATTATGCACAAAGTTAACTCAATCACATAGATCGAACTACTTACATCACTTGCACTTAGAAAAATATAGCACTTAGCACCAATTCTCTCTTAGATCTAGTGTGCTTCTTACATCATCTAGATATCTATTTATACATTACAGAAGTGTCCAAGGAATGGGTAAACCCATGGGCCGACATCCCATACCTGTTACATAAACCCTAAACCCATAAATTCCATAAGAAGGGGTCGAGATCCCATGATCTACTCTTTTCCTTGCGCTCCACCTTCGACCAGCCTGTTGAAGTCCCAAAACTGGTCAAACATGACCAAGGTACTCCAAAACTTGGTCAAGGGCCAATAGGTGTCAAAAATTGGTAAGTCCCTGAGGTTCATGATGTTCTAATTGAACAAATTGATAAAGTCAGGATTCAACACAAACTGCATGCCTCCCAACTCGTCTGGAGTGATACTCCAAAAAAAATATATGTTCATCTAAGGGAGAAAGAACTCGTATTTTAATTCAAGGTCGAGGAGTTTGAATTGCTCCATGTTCCCCTTAAGATGTCCCACAATCTCGACCTGGGGTTCACAGGGCTCATCTGGTACTGCATCCTTGGAAATGACACTTCGGCTCCTTGTATCTCTCGACATGGTCAGTCTGAACTATCAACAATTTGGACAAGTGAAACAGGGATTAGGGATGATGGCTAATGGTCGAGGGATTACACAGGCTTTCTCACTCTTCATAATTAATAAATTTCTAAGTTCGTTCTAGGAAACAATGCATCCTACACCGAGTTCTTAGACCCTTATACCCGTGTTGAGCTAGAAAGTTCTGTAATAATTGTTATTCATCATTACCCTATAGACGCAACTTGGATCTCAGTTGTCCGACGGGACTGGTTAATGGGGTAAATATCTCGAGTGATCTTGGCATTTACTAGACAGGTTGGTAAGGGATGTGGTCGATCTCAGATCTTACCGTTTGACAGATGAGAATCCTGGCACGAATACCAATGGCATCTTCAAGTATAGTGACATTATGGATTAACTGAATTCAAAAGAGGTACTGTATTAGTAATAAAGGCTATGACTGGACTAGGTTCGTGTGGCACATGGACTTAGATTGTGTCTAGATTCTCTCTCTCTCTAACCACAAAGGGTTCCCCGTCATATTAATGACTCTCATTAATACGTTCTTGACGCTTTTGATCCCACGTTTTTGATTAAATAGTTATGCATCAAACAACACTTAAACAGAAAAATGAACTACATGTCATGGCGCAACAAGGCACTCTTTGACTTTATTAACTAAATTCACAACAATTTGCAAGAAAATTCAAATCTAGCTACTATACATGCTCCTTCGGACTAGAGAAACAATCCTTTTTCACAGTTTGGAGATAGATAAAGTTTTAGGCGAGCGTCGTTCACCCATCCTGGCCGTAGCATACAATCCAGTTACGCAAGTCTGACTGCCCCAGACAGTTGGATCTCTGCAACTATAAATGTCCCCAACCAATGCATGTGTAACTTTCTTGGATGTTTCTGCTACTGACTTTCATAAAGTAGGACCATGTCTCCCTGCGCAAATACTTTGTTATTAATGTGTCTCTCATGCCAATATTTATGCCTTGCTTTCTCAACTGTCTGATGGAAGTCTGCTAAAAACCTGGTCTCTTCCAATTCTTGTAAGTCCATGAGCCTTTGTGAAACTGATTCATCCTCTACCATGTATGTAATCTGTGAAATATACAAACTTGGAGTAATGAATTCTGCAGGTACCACATCCTCTTTCCCATAAAATAGCTTAAATGGATTTTACTTGTGGATCTTCTTTGTGGTTGTCCTGTAATCCCATAGTACTATTGGAACTCTGTCATCCCAATCTTCCATTTTTGCGCAACAAACCTTTGTTAATCCTCTCTCCAGAATCTTGTTAAACGCTTTCATTGTTCCATTGGCTTGCGGATGATATGGACTAATTTTATGATGTTGGATCAAGAACTCTATTGTAATCTTTGATATTGTACTACTAATAAAATGAGCTCCCTCATCACTAGTCAGACTCCTAGGACATCCAAACTAGGTGATAATATTTTCAAAAATTAACCTAGTAGTAGTATCAGTCGAACAATCCTGAACATTTGTTGCCTCATCCCAGGGTGTAAGGTAGTCAGTTGCGGTAATAATGTACCTATCCTTTGAATTCTTAGTTGTGGGGTTGATCGGCCCAATGAATTCAACCTCCCACTTCTCAAATGCTTTTAAAGATTGAATTGGTTGAAGTGGTAATTCATCTCGTCATGATGGATTACCCACTCTTTGAAAAACATCGCATTATCTAGCATATACCTTTGCATCCTTGAAGAGCATGGCCCACCATATTCCAGCTTGGAGGACTTTTTGCATAGTGGCCTTTCCTCCAACATGACCTCCTACAACTCCATTATGTCACTCCCATAGTATATCTTGTCTTTAATGATCCAAGACACATCTCCTGAGGAAATTATCTAGTCCAAATTTATCCAATTTCCCTACAATCAATTGATAGTTCATTGCTATAACCACCATATGGATTTTTTGGGTTGCGGAGTATGTTTCTGGGTAGGTGCCTGTACTTAAGAAGACTGCTATGTCTTCTAGGTATTCTGGTATGGCCTCAACCCAAAACAAGTGTGCATATGGGAGATGATCATCGAATGCTCTGCCACTTTCCCCTGACTCTAATATAGACAGGTGATCAGGCCCTACACTGCATCTTCTAGGATTAATGATCACTTCAAAAGAAAATTCCTGAAACAATAGCAACCATCGACAAATTCTCCCTTCCAACATAGGTTTGTTAACTAAATATTTTAATGCAGAATGATCAGTAAAGAAATTAAAATGAGAACCTAACAAATAATTTATAAACTTCTACAAAGAGTAAATCATAGATAAACCCTCCCTTTCTGTCATTGTATAGTTGCACTCAGCTTGTGACAACTTCCTACTCACAAAATAGATAGGATGATCCATGGCTCCATCTCTTGGTTGCTCCAAGATGGCTCCCAAGGCAATACTTGCATCATCTACACAGACGTGGAATTCAGTCTCCCAATTTGGAAATATCAGAATAGGTGTTTTGTTGAGCTTCTTCTTTAGGTTCTCAAACACTTTATCACATTATGGGGTCCATTGGAGCACTTCAACCTTCTTTAGTAGATTTTCTAGAGGTGTAGTGATATTTTCATATCTTCTGATAAACCTAGAATAGTACCTGGTGTTCCCTAGCGTTGAACACAACTACTTAGAACTCGTAGGTGGAGGCATGTTGATAATGACCACAACTTTGGCTAGGTCTACTAGTACTCCCTCTTGGCATACTATGTGACCTAAAAACTTTCCATGTGGCACACATAAGATACACTTCCTAAGGTTCAATGATATCTGTAGTTCTCTACATTTGTCAAACATCAGATGTAGTAGCACTACATGTTACTTGAGAATACTGTATATCATCCAATCATCCATATAAACTTCTATAAACTTGTGAAAAAATTCTCAGAAAGTTGCTATTGCAATCCTGGAGAAAACTGCAGGGACATTCTTTAGGCTGAATGGCATCACATTGTATGCAAATGACCCCCATTTTGTTATGATTGTGGTCTTATTTTTTTCCTCTTCAGCAATCCTTACTTGGTGATACCTTGAAAATCCATCTATAAATGAGTAAGATTATTTCCCCGAAACCTGCTCTAGCACCTCATCAGTGAAATTTGTTGGGAAAGGGTCATGCACACAGGAGGAGTTAAGGCTTTTGTAGTCTACATAGACCCTAATATCCTATGTGCCTTTCTTTCTCTAGATGACTATTGGGCTGACCCATTTTGCTTCTTCCACTACAAAAATAAGTCCAGCATCCTGCATCTTGTCTATGTCCCTCTTAACCTTCTCTTTCACCCTGGGGTTAAAGAGATATGGTATATGCCTCACAGGATTTGATCCTAGTTTTAATTCAATTTTCATATCTCCCATAATTCCTTTAATCCATTTTAACTCTGAAAATGTCTTTGGGAACAAATCCTCATACTCTTGCAACAAACTCTATATTTATTGGCTATTTTTCTCATCCCAGTAATCTCCCACGATATCTATCTTCGGTTTCTCTATGGTTCCTATATTTACTTTGCGCAACTTTAATGGGTGATTATAAGAACCATCAGTCTGGATGGATATGAATTTATGGATTTCTCTGTGCCCTTATGTCTCCTTAATGGCTAAGTTTCTCAATTCTTATAAATCATCTCAGCTTTCCAAATCCCTCTCAATATTATATCATTCTATAGGTCTCTTGTCCAAGTTTAGGTGAATATTAGTCTGAGGTTCTCAGCTATACTTTGTGCATACCACTAGGTCTGATTTTTGTTTACTAGTGTTTGTAAAAAGGAATTCTTTAATTATTTGCAGGACTACTTTAAGCTTAGGGTACTTATTTGTAAACAAGAATTCCTTGCAAAAGTGATACGCCAACATTTTCCATTCGTTGGTCTATCTTCTAGTTTCTTCATGCATGAACCAAGCTTTCAGAATTGGACCTAGTGAATGGGGAAATAATTGAACCCAGAAGCGAGATGGTATTTTGGCAACTTACCACTATGTCATGCATTGTTCAATATGTTCTTTAGGATTAGACTATCTATTGAACAGCTGCGCAACTTGGAAATCCATGTGCATTTTTTATTCCAGCTACTCTTTATATTGAAATCTATATCTGATAGCTTTCTTCACATCGTTACAATTTCTAGCGAAGGTGTTGTGATTGGCCCACCATCTAGCAGGGGTATCCTGGAGGGATAAATCCAACACTGATATCCTTTGATCCTCTACTACATTTTCTTCCATTCTGACCAGAAAGATGTTAAGTCCTGAGGTACCATCATATATTGGGTGTTCTCTGACCTCGGCTCCAACCCATCTAATTTCCCTGACAGTTGCACATCTTCTTGAAAATATTTTGTATGAGCCTTGTTGCCAACTGTCAAATGCCAGTTTTGAATCTTTGTCCACTGATTGTATACTCCTCCAACTTATTGATCCATCGGAAGTAGGATTTATGTAATCTTCTCTTGTTCCTACTGTTACAGTTTACAACTGATCCAAGTCTTCTCCTTCCATATTGTTGTCTGTTGGCTCCGTGTAGCAGGGGCCTACATACAGATCCAAGGGTTGAACTACTTTGATTCCGCCTACCTCAAATTTCATAGTGTCTTTATTTAGGTTAATCACCACAAAGTTTTCATAGGCCTAATCCATACCAAGTAGTGCAAGATAAGGGTCCTTATCCTCCATAATTTTGATCACCTCAAAATCAACGACAATCTTCACTCCCGCAACATCTATTTCCACATTCTCTAGTCTTCGTATTGGGAAAATAAAATATTTATTGGCCATTCTTAGCTCAATTGGGGAATATGTCAACTGGGGATTTCCTAATGCTTCCCAAGTCTTCTTAGGCAGTATCTTAATATCGGATCCTAGATATAACATAACATCCTTAATCTCAAACTCATCTATCTGGGCTACTAATATAAACTCTTTTCCAATTCGTACTTTTCTCCTCTGCACTCTCTGAGTATTCTTATCAGGAAGATTAGTCTTTGTTATTGTTTCTGTGGATTCTTCATTCCCTAGAACTAGGTATAAAACATTGCACAACTTTTCTGTTAACTGGTCATCCCCAAGAATATTAGAAAATAACTGAAACCAAAGGTCGACTACATTTTGTGGTTGTTGAGGTTGTCTCAGCGTGACTACAGGGTTTGTGGGTGCAGGGGGTGAAGCAGGGACTTGCGCAATCTTAGGGTAAACAATAGGTTGAGGCGGTTTCTCTTGCATCTCAAGGCTAGGGGTATTCTGAAATACTTCTATATCATTTTTAAAAAACATATTATGTTTCAGAGGGTCATACATGCCTTCCTTAGGCACTGCTTTCTGGATCTAATGTAAATTATGAGCATCAACGCCATTATTTTCCCCTCCTCAAGTGATGATATTAAGGTTGGGAAGTTGTCCCCTAATAAATATCTTGATCTATGAAATGATGAGGTTAGTTCCTCATTGACGTACTTGATCTTACCATTTTTGTATTAGTTCTGGGAAGTATTCAGTTGCATGCCCATTGGTTTTACAGTGAGAGCACCATGGCCACCTTAGATGAGAACAATCTCTAGCCATATGGCCTTGCTCATCACAATTATATCATCTACTTGGTCCTCTTCCCCTAGTTCTTCCTCCTTTGAAGTCTCCTACGACTCCACCTCCTCAACCTCTTCCCAGTCCCTGAGGGGTTTCATTCACCCTGAATGTTGTTCAATCCAGCATGTCCACAAGTGCATCCAATGCTCTACATTTATTGGTAGTATGTGTGGTAGATACAAAAAATTCACAATGTACAGTGTTCGATACTGTTGAATACTTTTGAATAATGGGGCACTGTCTTGTCCCATTCCCATGGATTTGAAAAATCTCACAATACTTGAATATTGGTGTTGCTTGGCTACCTTGAAAAGCATGATATGGGGTGGGGTTATGAATTGGTAAATTCACAGATACTTGTGCAACTCCTCACGTGGGTCCTGGTGAGGTTCCCATCATATTCTGAGGAGGTCCCATTCCCCTCATTCATGGACATTCGTTCACTAGATTTCCTTCTATGTAACATCCAATACATTGAACCTGCGATCATCCTAGTCTAGGTATCATCAATTCTTGAATATTTTCTGTAAGCGCTGATATTTTCCCTTGGAGTTGCGCCAAATTTGCATCTACTTGGGGTCTGGTCACTTTCAGGCTCTCGGGATATCCTGCCATGGATTCAATCTTCATTGATTGTTCCAAGGCATATGTCAAAGTGGCTATTCATTATTGCATTGATGGAATCTATGTCGGAGGTAGAAATCCCTGAATATACCATTCTATTTGGTGTTCCTCATGAATTGGATGTGATAACCTCCCTATAGCATCTTTAAAATTTTGGTTGTATACCTAGGTTGATTCACCTTCCCTTTGTTGAATCTCGTGCAACTCAGATAGAGCTTGTTGTTATAACTGAGGTAGCTTAAACTCCGCTTTGAACTTTGTTCATACCTGGTCAAGTGTAGATGCTTGAACTTGCATTCTTGGCACTCCTGGCTTAATAACCTTCATGTAGAATTTGAGAGCATGATCTCTCAACGTAGTTTGGAATTCAAACAATTTATTCGCATTCGAAGTCCATCTCAACCTCCAGATTGCTTCATAGAAGAACCAATGTTGCTCAACATATTCCTCTCCTTTACCCCAACATTTTGAGTATCCAGAAATCAAACCTCTCGCGTTACCATCCATTGTTTATATTGTTTCTCCTATCAAAATAAAACCTAACGGTCCTGGTTGCGACTTACCAGGGGATCCCAATATCCTCCCTATACTCGCACTTCCTGGTTGTGACTGACTAACTAGTTGTACTAGAACAAAATTAGCATAATAAGGTAGTATCGAATTTACCACTAGTATAGAAGACACTTTGGGTATGGGTGATTCGGGGCTGCCACAACTGGCTTCGGAGTGAGTTTCTTTGGTTTGGGTGGTTTCTTTCTCTTTCTTTGGAGCGGTCTCTTCATCCAGATTCTCGATATTTCCTGGAATTGGGGTTGAATATTCACTTTCCTCTTCAAGATCCATATTGAATTCCTTCTCCCTTGCTTCTACACCTTCTCTTTCTTGTCCATCCTCCTAGGGACTTGTTTTTCTCTACGCTTCTCTCTCACTTAATATTTGACTGGCTAGTCTTTCCTGTCTTCTCATCTTCCACAACTCTTCCATCTGTCCTTATTCTACTTCTCCTGGTTTGACTTCTTTCTGCAACTTCTCATACTGTTTTGATGCTTTATTTATCTTACTGTGCCACCACTTCTCAACTATGGTGGCTCTTTTCAAGTCTTGCTTGTCTCTTGAGTCAATTTATTGTTGTTTCCCCCATTTTTCAAAGAACCCTCTCCCCTCTCTCAGGCCACGAATCCACCCCAAAATTTCCCCACCCCAAGTGAGGGTGTTTATGTTACCATCTTAGTTGGGGACATAGTCGACAACCCCTCTTCCATCAAGAAAACCTTAATCCATAGGGGGGTTTATTTCAATAGTTTTCCCCTTGCGTATTTCTTGAAATACACTTCTACTCATGAAAATGATTTCTTATTCTCAGCTGCAAACTCAATAATGTATCCTTCTAATGTGGTATTGACCCAAAAATCGATTTCTCACGTTACTGCGTGATCCAGCCATTGAAGTGTTGCAATATTTTATGTATCCCAAGTACAAGTCCTCTTGACTCGTTCTTGGAATTCTAGAGCTTCTTGGAGCCTATCTATCCAATGGAAATGTTATTTCGAGAACTTAACCCATAATATCTCGTATTGATCACTCAATCTTTCTGAGTAAAAAAATACCTCCTGTGTATCTTTCATAGATTTTCCTCTCAGCTCCACTTCTTTCCATATGAAGGCGTCACAATTTCTCTCCTGTCATAGGTGAATATTAGATCTATGAATCTGTGGAATCATCGCCCCTACAAGTTCCCTTTTAACAAAGGTCTCGACAACGGAACCATTTTGTTGGCGCGGAATTGATCAGACCAGGGTCCTTTTCAGGTTACCAACAAAAGGTACCATGTAGTCTAGAGCGTTGGCATTTTCATCTCCTCCAAAGAGAAGAAGTCTCACCCAAAGCGCAACCAAGATAAAAGGATTGGGAAGGGAAAGGAGAATACTTGGGTGGGTTCCCAGAACCTTCAAGACTCACCATGATATTGTGCAAGATAAACCAATTACAGACCAGATCTAAACTCATGCATACAAGAAAAAAAGATACTTAGGGTGAGAAAATAATTTATACACAGAGACATCATATTGAGTCTATCAAGCATAAAGAAGTACTATAAAGATACAATGCATAATCATAAACACAGTATGATACATTATATTTTAAATTTTTGGGTCCTTCTTCTATTATCTTCATAACTCATTGAACACGATCTCAAAGATACAACCTGGTACTCTATTACAGACTTCTGACTCTGGACTCATGTTGTATAGCTCTATCTAATGAAAACTGAATACAGATTAGATGTAAAACAATTACTTAACAACAACAAAAATCAACCTATCAAGAACAAGCAACCATAATTGAGAGAGAAACAAGATCCCTTTTACAATCGTATACATATCATATATCTAAGATGATTGGGATCTTCTGGATTTGGGCTCGCATGTTGTCTTGTTCTGTTGTAACTGTTTTTGCCTTGTTGGCATTGCACTGTCCTTTTTCGCAACCGATTTTTGTTTCTTTGCCTTGCTCCATTGTCCAGATTCTTCTGTAGCTTGCACAACTCATGCTAAACCAAAACTGGGACTGTAGTCCTTCTTGCACAACTTCAAATACAAAAACAAAGGGCCCAAAAAAATCCATATCATTCAAAGATTGAGAAATTGTACTTTGTAGCTGTTGTATTATGGAAAAGAGAAACCTTCTCCCTGTTGTAATTAGAGTTCATCAAGTGAAACAACTTCATTTCATCTCTTCATGCATCTTATTGGGTGAAGGTCAAATACAACATTAGTTTTACATTCATTTCCCTTTTGAGTAAACAACAACCTTTAAAATACAACATAGTTTTAAAATCTATTAGAAACTTTTATTTTCTATAAATTTTCTACACCAACATTAGCTAGGATAGGGCTTTGGAATAGATTTAAAGGCACAGTCTCCAAAGCATTAAAACACACAATAATATCTTGTGATAGGGAGAGTACAAATCCACTTGCTACATTTTTTCCTGGGAAACCCTTCTAACACAAGGGTCAAACATGAGGTCGCATTAGGGTCGAAAGAGTTACTCACCCTGCTTTGTTGGTCTTAGTGTAGAGATTGAGCGTATTATTGGGGGTCACTTGAGAAGAAAATTATGTGGGTACCTTATCGAGTTTATTTTGGTCTTAGATACCCTACCCTTGTGCATGGATCAGACTATTGGCTTCTTCATCAGGCATCATTGTCGTAATTGGAAACCTTAGTGGCCTATCTCTTTAGAGTGTTTACACGAGGTGACTGTGGAGGGGAAATTCTTCACGGTACCCGGAATCGATGTTGGCCAAACTCACTTGGGCTCCTTGGAGGGTATACCCATGATTATGTGTGGGAGCTTGCACCAGGGTGTAATTTTGTTAATTCGATCATCAACGTAACTTTTCCACCCACATTATACTAGCCCCTTCTTATCTTGATTTCACGACGTTGGATTTCATCACCAACTAGTGACTTCGAAATAAGAAGGTTTTTTTGCATGTCTAATATCTAGATTTTATTAGTGAGTGTTGTTTGTTTCTCTTGTTTTCCATAAATTTATTTCATTCTTTATCTGATGTGGCCAACATCGACCCTCATCGTTCACATAGGATGCAAGGGTTACTCACCAGAGGTTTATCCTGAAGGAGCAGTCAATAACGATGTAGCCTCTAATATTGGAAGTTCTACTCCATTGGAGGAATCCATAATTCTTGTAAATATGTTATTGAGTGTTGTACGAAATCTACTTTTGCTCTGAATAAATTCATCGAGAGACATTGTTGTTGAAGATTATACTAGAATATCTATTGGACCTCCACAGATTCTGGTGTAGATGATCCACCCTTTCAGAGTGATTCATTTAGAAATCTGGTTCATACTGCTGGAACATTTGATCCTAGATCTTTTGGTCCTATCCATTCTCTTTGGAGGACTTCTTCGGGACATGATATTTTTGAAAAACTAGGAATGAGTCACATACGTTCGAGGACCTATAATCAACCTATGAAATCACATATGCCTGTTACTTCCACTGCTTATACAATACCCTTGGATAATTTTACTGGCACGACTAGTAATGTTGTCACAGTCTTAGACCAATTGTTGGTTGGTTCTCATACAATTATTCCTCTCCAGCTCGCTATCTCTATAGTGGTCCCACAAGTTACGCATGTTTCTATAGGAAGTGCAATAATCACTCAAGATCCTATTGGACACCACTTCCTCTTAGATAAAATTCGTCCCTTCCACTTGGGTATAACGCTCTAAATACTTTTATTGATAATCCTGCCGAAAATCCATCTAGAGGGGCTAATATTTTTGTTCTTCATGGTTATAATGTTGCGAGTAGTTTTGCTCGTACACCTACCCAGGTTCTCTCCAGGGGTCCTATAATTCCTCCTCTACCTTCACCTGGAGGATATAATCATCCTGGCCCAAGTAGCTCTAATCAAATTTGAGGCACAAGTCATTTATCACTTCTGGCTTTCAAATTTTTGTTGGAGGTCAACCTCAAGTTAGGGGGAAACCTCAAGTTGGGGTTCATAACCTAGTATACAGAAAATATACCCCTGGATTACAGTCTCAAACTTGGAATTTTCCTTTCCAAGGAAATCAACAATCGCCTGGGGGGAAAACTCCTCAAGTTAATTCTTTTGTACCCCCTATTCCTGGGAAACCATATCCAAGTTCTATGAATCCTACCTAGGGTCAAGGTTTTCAGTCTAATGCTCCTTCCCAAGGAATCTTACCCAATCAACCAACTCAAGTTGGCTATTTGACCCAAAACCCTCCACCACCGAATTTGAAAGGACCCTCTAACTATCTACATAATGCTTATGGTCCTACGGGTATACCTACGGGACTACCTCCTCAGAATTACCAGTTTCCTCAAGTGAACAAACATCTATCATTTCTTGCTACTTTGGATTTACTAGATTTATCTAGGATTTTGAATGATTCTATCTTGCATTCTCCTTATTGGTCGGTCATACCTGCCAAGTTACCATTAGACATTCCTAATTTTGACAGTCGATCAGGGGAAGATCCAAATAATCATGTCATGACTTTCCATATTTGGTGTTCATAAAACTCCTTGATGGATGACTCCATTATATTATGTCTTTTCCAAGGAACTCTGATGGGTTTGAAAACCAAATGGTATATTGAATTTCCACAAGGATTCTTCAATGACTTCAAAACCTTAGCTATGTCTTTCTTAACGTCTTTCTTAATGCATTACCAGATACCAATATGATATGAGACAAGAACTGAAATTTTGAGTTGATTTAAACAATCCTCGTTCACTCACATTTTCGATCATATTCATGAGTGGAGGAGGATAATACACTTAATCAAAGTTCCCCTTCCTGATCAAATATTGGTCGAATGGTTTACCAAGTTAGTTATTGGTCATATAGTCCATGATTTTTCCATGGGTGGTGTCATCACTAAAGAGTAGGTGATTAGTCATGCTCAATTCTTGGATCTCGTTTATTCACAAACTGACACACTATATGACTTGATCCCTGATACTCCTCGCTCATCTACAAATCCAAACCCAACAACTTCAGTAGTTTTTCATGCTGTTGATGGAATGATTGTCACTTTTCACACGAAGACTTAGTATAAACAAGCCAGTCATTCCAATCCCAAGTCTAATAGTGCTAATGTAAAAAATACTCCTCCTCCAACTCCTTCTCCTGGTAAAACCTCTGAGGTTAATTCGGTTCAATATAAACCTACTGGTAAAAATAAAAATAAAAATAAAGGGAAGGGTAAGAATAAGGAGGACAAAAAAAATAATCAACAATCTGATAAACCCAAGACTCAGCCTGTTGATGACAAAGAAAAGTGAAAACCTCATTATCCTTGTATTATCTGTGGTGAGGATCATTATACGAAAGACGTTCCATGACGTGCTAAGGTTACTAATTTCCTATAAGGGACCGAGACACCTCCTTCACCTGTCGTTTTGTCACAACCTTTTCCTTCTCAGCAGTAGGCCCAATTGCTCATTCATGACCAACCTTCTCCCTCTACCAAATATTATGTACTTATGTGCACTGGTGACTCCAAGAGGAATGAAGTTGTAGTCGCTACTCGAACCAAAGATTGTTGTCATTCGAAAGATAAAGTTGATGATTCACCACCTCCATTGGTTCAACCTCCTCCATCAACTTCGCCTCCCAACTGTCCTCTTAATCTCAAATGACTGAGTCTAGATACATTTCTTCATCCTCCTCCTAAGGTAGTTGTTTGTAAGTCGTCATTTAATCCTAACACACGTGCTTCTCAAAACTACAATATTGTAGAAGATCTTGCGCATGCACCTTCTGCGATGTCAGTTATCGAAGTCCTTCAAAGTTTTCCTATGTAATGGAAGGCACTATTAAAGGCTATTGGTGGAATTGATCGTAATGATATGAAATTGATAATATTTGACTTCGAAGATCATATTCCAAGGCTTCCTCCTCAATTAGCATTTCATATACAAGTTATTGTGGAAAATAAGAATATTTGTTGAACTGTTATTGACGAAGGATCCTCGACTTGCATCATGTATGTCACTTGTTGGAAATCCATTGGCTCTCCTGCCCTTACTGAGTCACACAATACTCTAAAAGCATTTAATGGTATAGGATTTAAACCTTATGATGTTCTTCCTTCATTGTCTATTACATTAGAAGGAAAAATGGTTATTGTTGAGGTTGAGGTCTTTGATGCACCTCTCGATTACAACCTTCTACTTGGTCGTAGCTGGATTGATTCCATGTGTGTAGTTGTTTCTACTCTTTTCCGTGTGATACGTTTCCCTCACTAAGGAATTGTTTTTACTTTCTATCAACTCGCCTTATTTAATTATGATTCACATACTAGTAATGTGCCTTTTATTGTGAAAAAACCTCTTGGTTATGAGAGTGTCGGTGTGGGTCTCTTAAAAGATTCATTGTTAATGGGTACATTCCCCATTCCACCGCCTGATATTCCTACTCATTTTTACTCCTCTATTAAAATTATATCAACCACTACTGGTGAAATCCCTAAGTCTTATGACCCTTGGATAGTACCTAAGAATGCCTTTAAGTTTGGTAGAATTGGCTTATCAAGCTATTCAATCGGCAACTGCCTCTCCTCATTCTCTCATAGACACGTCTCTGTATCTGTTTCACGTATTTTTTCACATCGTTGAGATGATTATGAAAGTCATGTCTATAGAAGACACCCCATGTGAATATGGACATCATCGTTCTATTCTCTTCCTGAAACCCAAGACCATAGAGAGTTACCAATGGATTTTGAATCTGTCTACTGTTGTTACTATTTTCCCTATTCCTGAACCAATACATGATGTTTTGTATGAAGGTAACTTGGGTAACATTTCACCTACCATCCCTCTAGATATTTCAATTAAACCTGTAGTCATGGAAAATGTTCACATCGACGCCTCAAGTTCTGCAGATGAGGTCCAAATTTATAAATCTCTTTTCCAAGAATTTTGTGACGTTTTTTCCTGGAGTTACGAAGAGATGCTTGGAATTGATTCAGATATTTTTGTTCATGAGATTAAGACTTACCTAGAATCTAAACCCGTTCAACATGTAATTCTCCCAGTACATCCACATAAAGCCGCTGTTATTAAACTCGAAGTTGAAAAAATTCTTAAAGCCCATTTTGTCTATCCTGTGGATTTGACTGATTATGTGTCGAATCTTGTTTTGGTTATGAAGAAACAAGGCACGATCCGTGTCTATGTATATTATAGGGATATCAAAAAGGATTGTACCAAATACAATTATACAATCCCTTTCATTGACCAGATCGTTCACGACTGTGCCGGGACTGAAATCTTTTCTTTGATGGATGGATTCTCTGGCTATAATCAAATCAATATTTTACCTGTGGATCAACATAAGACTACTTTTATCTAACCTTGGGTAACCTTCGCATACCGTAAATTACCTTTTGGTCTCAAGAATGCTGGTGCGAATTTTCAATGTGCTATGTCTTATGCGTTTCATGATATTAAGCACATTATACAACCTTACCTAGATGATTACCAGTGCATTTTGTGCGCCGTCAAGATCACCTAGCACATATACAGGCCATTTTCATACCCTGTCACTATTATTGCATAATATTGAATCCACATAAATTCATTTTTTGTGTGGAGTCCATATGACTTCTTGGTTTTATCATTTCTACACATGGGATTAGGGTGGACCCTCTGAAGGTTGAAGCTATTCTCAATATTCCTCCTCCTTCTACATTATGCCAACTCCAAAGTTTGCAAGGGAAGGAAAACCTTTTACGTCAATTCATCCCCAACTATGTTGAATTAACGAAAGGTTTTACTCGACTTCTTAAAAAGGGTCATGATTTTGTATGGGACAACACTGCCAACAAAGCCTTTGAAGCTTTGAAACTTGCCTTAACCCATACACCACTCTTATTTCCACACGATTATAATCAAGATTATTTCTTATACTTAGCTGATTTTGAATCTACCATCGCTATGGTTCTAGTCCAAGAGGATGATTCGCATGATGAACATGTCATCTACTATTTGAGTCGGAGTCTCGCGAGCACCGAAACCAAATATTTTCATGTGGAGAAACTGGCCTTGGCAGTTGTTCAAGATGTTCAACATTTTCGTCATTATATCTTATTACGTAGAACCACCGTCGGTTCCGATTGCAACACTATGCAACACATCCTTAATCGACAATTGTTGGGGGGAAAATACTCCAAATGGATAGTCATTCTCTAGGAGTTTGATTTGGAATTTGAGCGTGCCAAATCAAATAATTTTTTGGTTTTTTCTGAGTTGATATGTGACCTGCCTCTACTGAGACAGAAACTGTGGAAGGGGATTCCTTTTCTAATGGGTATCTCTTTCTGATCAATTTTGATGACATATGGTATGGAGACATTATCATTTATCTCCAAACCCAAACTTTCTGTCCCAATGTTTCTAGTGTGGATCATCATCGTATTCAGTATCCAGCCCATCAATACATTATCCTTCGTGATACCCTTTATCGTCATGGTATTGATTCCATATTTCGATGATCTTTAATCTATGATGAAGCTGAGAAATATTTGAATGCCTGTCATTCTTGAGTATGTGGAGGTCATATGTCTGGATATGCCACTGCCCAAAAGATCTTTCGAGTTGGTTACTTCTGGCCTTGATTGTTTAAGGATTGCATTACTATTGTCCATAAATTCCTTGCTTGTAAAATGTATAAAAATAATATTCGATCTCATCCTGCTCCTCTTTACCCTGTAGTTTCCATTGGCCCATTCGCTAAATGGGGCATTGACTTCATGAAATGTAACCCTCACTCGGTCGGGGGGAATGGATACATCATCATAGTCATGGATTATTTCACTAAATGGGTCGAGGCGATGTCGACATTTGATAACACCGGGAAAACTACAATGTTGTTCATACTCAATCATATCGTGACTAGATTTGGTGTCCCTCAAGCCATCATCACTGACCATGGTAGTCATTTTCACAATTTCATGATGTCTGAACTTACTGAGAAGTTGGGTCTTCAACATGAAAACACAACACCTTACTATCCGCAGGCCAATGTACAGGTTGAAGCAATTAACAAAGTTCTTACTACTATGATTCGATGAATGATAGGAATTCACAAGTCAAGATGGCACACGACGCTCTTCTCAGCATTATGGACCTATCAGACATTTGTTAAATATGCCACAGGGTTCACACCTTTCAAGTTAGTATATGGTATTGAAGCTATTTTTTCGATTGAATGTGAAATCCCATCTTTGAAACTAGTTTTCAAACTTCTCCTTAACACCTCAGCTGAAGAGGAACGTCTCCTATATTTGATGAAATTAGATGAAACTCGTCGTGATTCTTCCTTATTCATTGAAACTGAGAAGAGGCGTTTCAAAGATCAATATGAAAAGTATGTCAAAACCACATGTTTTTTATGAGGGTGATTTGGTTCTTATTTACTAAAAAGATCGTAACTTATTAAGGGTCAGTAAATTCAAGCCCATGTGGCATGGCCCTTATATTATGAAATGAGTGTTAGAGAAAGGGGCTTATGAGCTGGTAGATTATGATGGAATTCCTTTGAGTGAAACTAGAAATGGGATTTACTTGAAGAAGTACTATTCTTAAACTATTTTTGCATGAGTGTTCTGTATTTTAGTGCATCATACTCTAGTGTGTTGTTTAGTTTTTGTTCTGCCTTTTAGCTGCTTACCTTTCCTTATGCTTGGTTTCCATATGTCTGTGTCTTCACTACCTTATATCGGCTTTGTTGATGGTTTTAATCACAGTACTAAAAACCTAGCGTCTATTGCATGGGCTATCTATGCACCTACAGATGAGTTGATTAGTCTACACAATGTTTTCCTTAGTCATGCAACTAATAATATCATGGAATACAGTGAAGTTATCGAATTATTAACTAACACCATTTCATTTGAAATATGTTATCTTATTGTACGACTTGATTCACAGTTAGTAGTGTTGTAATTGTGTAACATTTAGTCCATCTGAAGTCCTAATTTGTTAAGTGTATACTTAAGAATTCACCTCTTGGAAATACACTTTGATTATATTGAGTATCAACATATTCCTAGATGTCTAAACACATTGATAGATGCATTGTCTTATTATGTGTTAGACAGACATTTGAGACGTTTATATATCCAAACACGCATTTTTAAAAAAGACAAGTAAGACGGTAGGAACTTTATATTAATAACGATAAAAGTTACAAAAAGTATTTGTCCAAGGTCCAAAATATAAAAATTATGAAGCTCATGAATTCATGTACAAAATCATCAAGGATGTTACTCGTTGTAAAAAACAACTTCTTGTGCTACTCTACAGAGCATTCGACCAATAGGTGCAGATATGCTAACTGTATGGAATTGATAGTGCCGAGGAAGTTCGTCCCCCGTGGCATCAAGGATGTTCATAGTTAATCCCTCTAGGTTCTACTCAATCATGTCGAGATCTATGGAAGCCACTCCTGCCACAACACCTCTCTCTCCTCATCTCTGAATGGTAGATGCGCCCATAGGATGATAAGGTGCCACCTATGCATTATTGAGAGCGCTTGATTGGTCTTGGATAAATGAAAAAACCATTTTATATAATTAAAATATCAAAAACATCATATAATGAATTTTTTCCTTCTTACCTATGTCTCCTCACTGAGATCCCTCAGGAAGAGCTAAGTTAGGATCCCCACGGAATTCCATCCCAGCGTATGCATAGTCCTCCACCATGATTAGTTGATTTCTCAGCCATTGGAAGAAAAATTTGTCATACTTGACGATAGGCAAGCCACCGTGACGATCCATCAAGTCCACCCATATTTTCATTCGTCGATATTGTGGAGCGGGTATGCCCCACTTCACGTGTAGACGTAAGATGTGGACCCTCTCCAAGAAGAAGGACACCAAAATGGACCCGTAACCAAACTGTTTCAACCGACCATTTCGACACTTTGTCAGTTGATTTCTCATGTTCTTTAAAACACCCTCACACTAGTTGAAGACCCTGGGATCCATGCACTCTATGGCATACTAAAAGTGGCTTTGCAAAGCCATGTGGGGAGCCACACTTCCTGCCATTTGGGTAATGGTATAAAGGATGGTTCGTAATGATAAATCTCAAACATCTCTAATGGAAACCTTGCCACTATGTTTTTCCATACCTA
Source organism: Picea engelmannii (assembly GCA_009831015.1). Classification (NCBI taxonomy): domain Eukaryota; kingdom Viridiplantae; phylum Streptophyta; class Pinopsida; order Pinales; family Pinaceae; genus Picea; species Picea engelmannii. The sequence continues at coordinate 246,382 of ML807201.1, forward strand.
GCATGCAATGGTGTGCAACATAGTAATCCATGGGTTCTCCTCAACCCCTGCTTCCCAAGAGTGATACCCGAGAGCCTCGACGAGATAACCCTGTAAAAAATTAAATGTCATCTATACCCAAGGTGAGTGTATGTACACCCACGTGAAAGGATTGTCCATTTACATCCCACATGTGGAATAGATACTCCAGCAATATCAGTTGGGCTCTCATGCCCTAGATTTTAAAAACCTTGAGTAATCCACACACAGAGTTCCATAATTGTTCCGGGGTCATTCCCGGTGAAATAATATTCTTCCTCATGCTCTCATTCTCTCCACTCGGTCATTTTGACTGAGGAAAACCTGCCAAGTAACATCAAAAGAAGATTAGAATCATAAAAAATCAATTCTTGAAGTTTTCCTAACTCATCTTATCTTTTCAAAAGTTGAGTTGTGGTCATCACAAGGCTTTTCTTTCATGCAGAGCGACATCATCACACCCTATCCTTGATTCCCTTGTGGCGATTTGAGATCATCGTAGTTCACGATACTGTGGGCCTAGAATGATCTCAAACGCAGGTACCCCCCAAAAATCGACCCAAACTCAAGAATAAACCAGTAAAAATAAAATTTTAAACCATGAAAAGATAAAGAGGCAGGAGATTACCTTTTTGACATAATCAATTTGTGAAATGATGCACCAGGTGCTCCAAAATCGACATTTGAGATTTGCGAGAAAAATAGGGTTTTGGGCACTATTTGGGTGAAATTGAAAAATGAAATGGTAAATGGGTTGTTTTGACCTATTTTATTACTTTTTACCATATTTATTGAAAAATTCAATTATTTTTTATATTTTACCCATGCCCTAAAGTCTAACCAACTTTGCAAAGTGTTTTCTATTACATATTGAAATATCTAAAGACGAGACGCTTGACAGGGGTCCACCATTTTTTAATGTTTTTGTGTGTTTTTCTTATGTACAGATGCTTTTAGGGTTTTTTAGGAAAAACTTCGGTCTTAATTATTTCTCATTCTCGTGAAACCATGAGAATGCAATCGAGTAACACTTTGTCATTTTTTCGAACACACATTGGTAATACGAAAAATGAACCCTATGGAGTATCCTTTAAGCTCTTTTCAAGATCCCTAAACACGAAAAGATAGTCTAGCGACCTTGTTCTTTTCACGCTCATAAAAGTATTTGAAGAAAACGTCTGATGAGTGGTAGATTATCTCTTTTTCGGTCTCATTATACTAACTTACGAAAAAGGACATTATGGAGTTCTCTTTAAGTGTTTTTCAGACTCTATAAACATGAAAAATCCCTGAGATTTCTTTCTTTTCACTCATTAAACAAGCATCCAAAGGCCCATATGGGATTAAACCACTCCTTCTTAGGGTTCATTAAACATACTCTGAGGGACTTGTCTGAAGGATGAGCCCACATTACAAGAATATGTTATCCTCCTCAAGATTGCATAAAAATAAAGAGGTACTTGCCATAAATGGTGGGGGGGAATTGGGAAATAAATGTGTATCTGCATCTGTGTTAGTGGAATTAAGTTTCTCTTGAACATGAGACCCCCCTTCATCACTGTATCTGGGTTGGGAAATCCATTTGTCTCTCGTTTGACCATCCACAAGTTCATATGTTGGGTCATCCTTGAGTCAATGTTCCTAAGACATTGTCATGTCGTTCATATGTTCAAGATAAGTCCAACCTAAAATAGCCTTCTATCGAGTCGTCCATCTACAGTTATAAATTTTCTACCATGTCGACCTTACCTGAGTCAATAGCGACTCACTTCATACTTTGATCTTATTCAAATCTGTTACATATTTTGTGTAATTAATGGGGGATACATTAAGGCCCTCATATGATGAGTCATTTCTTGTTGACTTCAAGTCATTATCCAGGAAAATGACTTAGAAATCACATTATTACCTTGGAGCCTGCATGCCTCAATGGAAGGTCTCTTCACTTTCAATAGTGGGTTCACATCATTAGCCCCTGATTGGAATATTACATTGAGTGTTTGACTTCAAATCATTCATTCACATTTGTTGTATTGTACTAGAGTACCTTGGGAGTCATTGACATCAATGGTTATTTCCCTCACACTTGTTAACGATTTTCATTAATGATCGGTAACCAAGTGGTTTCTACCATGTTCGAATTCGACATTTGTCATCACATGGCTAGATTCATACTTAGGGATGATGGAAATGAAGACACTGGATATCATAATATCTATCTAGGTTGCGACGAAGTATTCATAAGTTTTTACTGACACATAGTTCCACTGTGTATGTCTCGTGGCTATGTTCGAATTTTAATTCTTTTAGAGAATATATCCACAATGTATTTCTCGTGACTACACTGAATCATGATTACATGGATCCACAGTGTATGTATAGTGACCATGAATCACTTGAAACTTATGATTAGAGTCACTTGTAGTCTGAGTATGGGAATTCCTACCTCAGAATATGGTATATTATTATGTAGATGCATGATTGTTTGCAGGTTCTTGATTGATGTGCTCCTTGTTTTCAACACACATTCTACAAAGTATTTCAGCTGTCACAGGTTCCAACTTCATAATTTTGGGGGAGTTATGTTACACATTATTTTTTTCACCTAAATGCTCTACTGACGACATGTGCTTAACTCGCTTCCATGTTCCCTGAAAATATTAAAAGACACTTTCTCCAAGAGAAAAGTGGTTTGATTTTCCTCCCTCAAAAAATATGACAAGGAATATCGGTGCACCCTTATCTATACTTTGGGTGTGACGATTTATGTTTGTCGCACACTACACAAAATATGGACTATGACGTCGTCACAGGCTGCCTATGCATAGGGTGTGACGATGCTTAAGCAAGGGAAAAGTCAAAATTCACAAACGTTCTAGATAGGAATCTTCTAGAAGATGAGGTGGCCTTCGATCGGTTTGGATCTTACTCACTTCTCTAATTTAGTGGGATCATCCTAATCTCCTCATCCATCCCTCTTTCTCCCTATATAAAGAGGGATCTCTCATGGAAAAGGATAAGGTTTTCATATGCATGAAGAGTTCCGCTATAAATTATACTTGAGATGGCTTTGCTTTAGATATCTAAGTGATATTGTGGATCTTATTCATCAAATGCATTGGAGAAAAGGTGTGTGTGTTGGAGAAAAGAGCCATTGAAAGGGATATTGCAACATCAAGGCATGGGTTGTATTCTCCACTTTCCATTTTAATATAATCCAGCAATATATTTCTTACCTATAAAGGTGTCTTGGCTTTTATTGTATAAATATTTGATCTTATACATAGAATTCATTGGAATAAATATATCTTTGTTCTCTCTCTATTTTTTGGTTTCTTCTTCTTAAACAGGTTCACCATCCTGCAAATCCAAAGATGAAGCGACAAGGGAAAAACTAACAAGGATCAAACGTCATTTAAAAGGTATGTCACTTGTCCATCTGTGAACTAGTTTATATGACAATGAAGTCTAAGGTGAAGTTTGTATTATGTCTTGTTTTATTCTAGATTCATGTGGAATTTAGTGAGATTAGTTTGTGTCCACACTTACTGATTTTTCTGATAATAGCCCATTACCCAAATCTTTATGCTACCGAAGTTTTCTACCCGACTTTCTTTAAGGGTTGACATCAATGACAACCAACCCAATTAAACAACACATAGAAGAGTACCAAACAACAACCTATGATACATCATCATCATTGTATGATGATGTCAATGAAACTAGTGTGCTCTATGGAGAAGATGACGCTAGAACATCTTTTCTTACTTATGATGAATATGAGAAGATGTTCCAATCAGTTGATGTTCAAAATCCAACATCTTCCACTGTGTATGATGATTATGATGAGGGTAGTCCAAGAATGATAGAACCTATGCATGATGAGGATTCAATACCTATCCTATTTATGACATATATGATGATGCAAACATGATTGTACCAGAGCTATCTATAGAGGATAATGAAGGGGATGATTTGGTGGATAAGAAAAGATCAGAAAGCTTGTATGAAGAGAATATCCCACATTACATGTCATCATATAGTGATTTAGTTGATCCCTTTTGTGACATCCCACGCCATGTTGATGAAATAAAATTGCGTGAATTGGAGGAATAATCATTAGTCATAGAGTTTCAAGTTGTGTAGGAGTTGACGAGGATAGATGGTGCTAAAACATTTGTTGAAGACCTTATGTGGAAGACCTAGATGAAGGAGAGGTAAAAGGGAATTGTAGTTGGGGTCACTAGTACCCAATTGCACATAATCAAAGAGGATCCAGAGCATATGAAGTCCACTTATTTGTATCTATTCATGGATAGGTACCTTTCTCTTAAGTTAGTTGAAGATAAGGAATGGGATATTGAGGATATTTTTCACTAAATTAGTTTGGCATGCTCTTCATCATCAACATTGGCAAAGAATCCATCATCTTTGGTAGCAATGATACATGAGGAAATGAGTAACACTCATGATTTGAGGGAGGATATTCTTATAATGATTCTGCACATCGAGTATCAAGGGTTGCAGGTGTATGAGGAGAGGTTTGACATAGAGGGTTTTGATTGTGTGCCTATTTTGCATTGCAGGGATCATAAGTCATTTCTTCTGGCCAAGGATTAGCTACAAAGGAAGTAGTTGAGAAAATTTCTTGTGGACCAACCAACAAGGATGTATATGCACAAGTGGATTAGGGGATTGAGTATAGGACATATCTTGATACATCACTTTGGTATCCATGACCAATTGATATTAGTAGATTGATTGATATAGTGGCACACGGGGTGTTACATGATGTACAATGGTGTGAAATGGTATACAATAGTATACAACATTGTACGGTGGTATACAATGGGTTTTGGGGATGTTTCCCCCAGGGATACCTCCAAACAGGGACTTCAGACGTTTCATTGAGTTTGGTTCACCTAGGATCGATGAGTGGATGGATGAGCTTCATGGAGAGGAATATTCCTCAGAGATTGATCTTCAATTGGGATATCATTAGAGCAGAGACAGAGTTTAGGATACCTACAGGATGACTCTCATATGTTACCTTGATTCATTGGTCATACCATTGGTGTTGACCAATGCACCTGAAATTTTTAATTCTTGCAGGCAGTGGCAATGACATCTAGGGATATTTTTTTATGCCAACAATATATTCAGATGGACATGGAGAGTTATTTCATTTTTTCAAACCACAGGAGGAGATACACATTGTATTGGATTAGTTCATAGAGATTCAAACTAATAGAGTGGTGAATGACATTATCCACTACAAAGGTCACACACTTGTAGTTCTTGAGTCCACACTTAGGGGAATTATTATGAGGGCTATGTCTGATCCACCTTCGACGAGGAATTTTGGGTACTTGTATGAGTATGAGGCACCATAGTTGATAGGGATACTTTATAGGAAAGTTTTTAGAATCCCCAGATCACTTGGGTACATTGATGAGGATTGAGATAGTATATTTTTCATTGCAATTTAGCAAGGGCTGAATAGATTAGGAGGAACATAGTTGATTCCAGGTACTCCATTCCCACTAGATGATGGCATACTAGGAACATGGGTCATTTTGACTATGATGGTTAAATTTATGGTACTATAGAAGCTAGAGGGTATTGCGAATAGTGGACTTCCCATTTTGTGGTGGGATCCAGGATTTCAACTGAGTGATATATTGTTTCATATTATGACGATTGACAAAGCCTTGATAGTGATTGGTATGCTTTATTTTTGGGAAACATTTAGAGGGGAGGTTGAGAATTACTCTATATGTAAGGACATAATCGAGGTTGGTCATGTATTTGTAGGCTTAGAATTCATTGAGATACCTTCACAGGGAAGGATCCAAGAGTGATTTCATCCCCTTTCGACAGTTCATCTTGGGGTTCCGGGATAGAAGGACACAGACTAGGTGCAATTGTTCAATGGTGATGATTAGAGTGGTGCAATGTCATAATGGTGGTACCTTTCAAAGGTTATTTTGGGATCTTCGGATTACATTGCTTGACAGTTCAAATGTGAGCACTGGTTTTGAATTTCCAAAGTTTACTTTTGGGAGGCTTAGGGGTGGTTTCTTGGAGGAGTGTTCTTCTGAGGCATTGGCTAAATTTATGTAGCTTATGATTTCCTGCCTTATCAAGGGAAGTCGGGTGGATTCTTGTATTATCTCCTTACAAATCAGTGCTATGAGTAGAGGGTGCTTCATAAAATACATGCTAGTTTGGGATCTTGGAAACTTTACCCTCTACAAAATTATTATGTTCCCATAGAGAGACTTTGTGGATGATATGATGGGATATTCTCTCAACAATTCTTAGATGATTACATTAGATTGGGGGTGTTGGAGTATTAGGGATTTTCCCTTTGACACTTGGAGACTAGGTGTAGTGGATGCCCCACTAGTTGATGACCACAATGAATTCTTTATGATTTATTATTTTAGAGTTGGTATAGATTGGATGGGTATGATCCTCAATAGTGGATGTCATCCTTTGATTAATTTCATCTTGTGGATGCATAGTTGGAACAATGTTTAGATGACTATGATTAGAGTGGCGCAACATCAGCCTGGTGGTTCCTTTATTAGGATAGCTTGGGACCTTGGGATTTCAATAGGAGACAAGACAATTGACATGGAGGTGAGAGCCAATTCTTTTCTTCATGGGATTGGTTCCCTAACAGAGAAGTTCCTTTATGGGTTGATCGATTTGTTGTAGCACCAAGTGGCCTTACTTGTGGGAGATTTTGAGGAGACCTATGATGTTAGCACATTATTGAACCATGTCTTCAACGAACTATGCTTCACATCTTACAGGGTGGTTTGGGATCCTAGTTTCAGTCTGGATCACTCGATGGAGTGTCAGGTCATGAAAGAATTTTTTGAGGACAAGAAATATTTGGGAAGTGAGGATTTGTGTGTCCCCATTTTTGGATTCCCCTATTTGGAATTGGAAATGACTTTCGTGGCTTGTCAGTAAGGAAAACGGGAGTCAAAATGGGTTATTTGATGTCACTTAGTTGGGAGATGTTATTCATTTAAAGTGACATTAAGGAAATAAAGTAAATTTAGATTAATAAGTTACTTAACCATTATTAAAGTGATGTTTAATCTTAAAGTGAAAAGTGGAGGGAAAATAAGGGTTATATTTGATTTAGTCAAATAGGGGAAAGTTATAGAAGTTATATTTGATTTATTCAAAAAGGGAAAAGACCTAAAATGAATGTAAAAATGATAAAAGGAGGGATAGAGCCTCACTTTGGAATTATGATTTGATCTCTCATTTTGGAAGTGCTCTTAGAGACATTTTTTTTTTAGGGTTTATAAAAACCCTTCCACTATTGGTTTGGTCTCAATGGTGCAAAATCCACCCTAGGTGAAACAAGAGGGGAATCCATATAGGATTTCCATTGGAAACTAGGAAAGACGGGAATCCATCTAGGATTTCCATTGGAGCCTAGACAAGAGGGGAAACCATCAAGGATTTCCATTTGAGCTACTATTTTGGGGTTTGGTTTTCAAGAGGAGGAATATCAGCTCACGCATGAGGCTTTCAAATCTTTCAGATGAGGTTGTACTCGGAGTTTTCAAGTATGAGGAGGGTTTATAAGAAATTGCAATATAGGAAAACGCTGTGGGTCGGTTATAGGGTGAAATGTGAGGCCCTTCTGAGTTGCACAACCTCGTCTCGCAAGGCACTACTTGAGATCCAACTTCATCAAGAGAGGATATCTGTAAACGAGTAGATATGCATTGATAAAAGTGGTCCATTGGAGTTTCGGGTGAGAAGAGGTGGATTGGAGGCATATTGGAGAAGTACTACAGGTTTGGGGAGGGTTTCTAGCCCTATTCTAATCTGAAGTAGAGAAACATCATCTTCAGTAGAGACATTGGAACCATTTTCCAAGTCTTGATTGTTATGTGTGTTCTTAGGATCCTATTACAGTTTCATAGCAACCTTTAGTTACTAGTGTTGCCATATATTTCATTGTTGTTCACCACTCATAATAAAATTCCATCAATGTCTCTTATTTTTCATGTTTATGTCATGTGTAATATGTTTGACGAAATTTCCATTGTAAAAACACTTGAAAACCATTGAAGAAAGTTGTAAGTAGTAATATAGCACAAACACATATGAATACAAAGTATTTGACAAAATTACCCAACTAGAAACAACATCATTGGACAACAAACACTAATATCCCAGCCTATTAAGAATTGGGGACATTACACAATGACTATATTTTTGGACACCCATGTAAGAGAGGGTTTTCCCTAAGTATCCATATGTTGGTAACCCCATCTTGGATTCATATCTTGAGAATATCACAAATAATGTTCAAGCATGGGAGTCATTTCCCTTTAAACTCCCATTTAGTACATCGATATGTTATTTATAGACCATATTAGCAAAGAATAAGGGCGTGACTTGTTTAAAAGAACACTGTATGAGCTTTCAAAGAGAGACTACTTGTTTTATGGTCCTTTAGGAATATGTATATTAAAACTTCATTACATTCATGGCTAATTATCTAGGATAAAATGTCTTTGATTTGGAACTTCTTAATTCCATGCAAAAAAAAGTAAAGGGAATTTCTCATCAAGACCACCATGTCTATTATTCTTATTATAGATATTCATTGTTCACTTTATCTCTCAAACCATGTGTTGTGCCCTTTTCATCAGTTGGGTGAGAAAAACAATGGCACTTGCATGCCTAGTTGGGCCTGCTAGACAAGACAGAGGTTAATGAGTGGATTAAACAAGCCAAACACATGAAATAAACAAGTTAAAAAAATAAAACAAATAAGGAAATACAAACTAGAATGCATAAGAAAATTTTAGAACCATAAACAATCAACCAATGACCAATATTATGCCACCAATGGATAAATATATTAGTTGGAAAAAAAACATAGAGAAAAATGAGGACTTATGAGTCCCCTCTTCCTCATTGGGATGGCTCTTGAGTTCCCTAATGGAGAACTCTTCTTACAATGGAAGACAAATGGAAAATGATGAAGAAAATCAATCCCTATTCCCTCAAGAGGTAAGTGGAATGGCGTATTGCAATGATGCTTGAATACTCCTAGGAGAAAAGAGGTTTCTCAAGGGAGAATTGAAGCAGCATAACAATACTATGAAGATCTTGATTTCTTAGTGCACCCATGGCCTCCATTTATAGAAATTCCTCAATGTAAAATTCAATTGGTTCTTAGTGTGAACAAGGGGCCCTTTAGGGTACCCTTTGGTCCTTGACCAACCCCGCATTCGGATATTTCTCAGATCTAAAGGTCAAATCAAGTTGCGAGATGGTCCATAAGTGGTTGGCAGGATGAAAAGAACCATAAATGTGTCATTCACAGGAGTGCACGGATTTTCTCGTACACAATCATGCATATGGCTCATTGTACACTCTACGGGTTTCTTTGGCCCATGCACCGTGTGCGTGATTCCTTTACTGAGTTTGTGCATGTCAATTGTTTCCCAATTGTAGAGTTTTTTTCCTTTTGAAATGCATTTTGGTGTTGTAGGTGAACTAATTGTTGTTGGCATTGTTGTATTTCTGCAACCATTTGCATGCAATGTTGTGGAAAAAATTTCAATGATAACAGATGCCCCCTGATGTGTGAGGTTAGGAGAATACATATATACAAAATAGATCAATTTTTCTTCTACTAAGAGTTCCATTGGAATGAAGAGTGTTGAGAGGAACTGCAAGAGAAATCCATCAGAGGTAGAGGGGAAACTATGGGACCCAAATCTTTCTCTAGGGAGAAAAAAGAAAATCTATATACAAACGAGGTGGGAATGCCCCATGCTCGTGTCATGTAACTCAAAATGTAAGACAATAACTGAAGTTGTATGTTGATGTAGATAAATACAACGCCCTCCAAGGTGGTTTGATAACAACAGATGACAATTCTAAATGGTGAACATACTCTGAAAAGAGGCAAGGATGCATGTAAGAAGTGTCGATGACTCGTAGGCATTGATGGCCTAACAAATTCATAGTTCTTTGGCTATTATAAAACAATTGCAATAGTCACATAGTAAGACCCACCATAACATGAGATTTTGTTGAAGTCGAATGTTATGGGGGTCAATGGAATCAAAGAGAAATTATGTTTATCTCTATGTCATTCGAGACTCCTCATTGTAAAGGTAATGAGAGTCAAGATACTATCCCCCTTCCGGAAAATGTGTTGATGTCGAAAAAAAGGGAGACGCAACTCCAAGAAGCAAAGGGCTTCGTGAAATCCATGAAAATAAGATCAGGAAGTGATAGGGAACACGTACAAAGTCAAGATGTGTTGAGACTTGAGACTGGCCTTAGTTGGGGGTATGTTTGAAGGATGATTAGCAGAAACCGTAAAACTGTATCTAGTGTCAGGGGGACGACTAGATATGGGGGTAAATTGTGCCAGAGGCTTGACAAAGTGGAAAAACTCAGAGATCAGGGGTACATGGACTTTGGGATACTTAGGGTTTATGAACAATGTCAAAATGAGAATATGAGAGTGGATGCCCAAACCAAGGGTGACATGGGTTGCATTGTCGGGAAAATAATGTCATCAAGGGTGACAACAAAAAGCTAAGTAAATGTTGGAAACAAAGGCTTTTTAAAATTACCAAATGAATAAATAATAATTTGGGATGAGTGTATAGATACAGAAATGGGTGCCCCAGTGTGAGATGGCTTGGCCCGTGAGGGAACAAGTTCCGAAGAGAACTGGTGGAGGGTGGGGGCCCCATGGGTGGTTTTCTGTATGGGGTAAATGAATGGAGGGAAATATGCATATGGGAAAATTGATGGTCTATGAGATGGATGGATAATGATACTGCGGAGGTGCAGTAAAATAGAACCGAGATGAGATAACTTGGGAGTGCATTAGGAAAGCTAGCAATGTGATGAGAAGAAGTATGTGGCTTATTCTCACAAGTGCATAATACTATTGGGACTCCCATCCCTAGGGGTGAAAGCAACATGAGTGTCAAATTGTCAAGGGGAACTATGAATGGAACAACTCATGTGGGGGAGAGTGTTAACGGGTGGCAGTATCAAAATGCAGCAAAGGTGACGATATTGCAGATCCGGAGGTAGGGACCCTAAAGGTGAACGTCATAGGGTGTGACTGGGAGATTAAATTGATATTCAGAGGGAATGTTTACATGCCAGTGTCAAAAATATACTTGAAGGGGTTGTACTTCTTATGATGACCAAGTACCTGCACACATGAAAAACCAAATACCTGATGTGAACAATATCTGATGATAAAGAACATATAACAATTATTTGATAATTTTGAACATGAACATGTGTACTTGGACATGATGTGAGAAAAATGCTCCCCTGGGACCAAGTGCAGATGGTGACCTAGGGAACATGGATGTGTAGATGGAGGGATCATGATCTTGTGGCTGAAGATGAATCAGGAGACAAAGGCTCTGGGCTCCTGTAATGGAGTGTGGAAGTTTAGAAAAAGGGACTATATATGGCTGGTGGGCCCATAGTGCCACCTCATTTGTACCCACCGCTATAGTGAGTTTAAGAGATCATTTGGAGGAGATTCAGAGATTACAGGAGCTCGAGTCGACTGATCTGGGAGGTGCGAGAGTTAGGTTAGTGGTCCCATCCTTCTACATAATATTAATTTCCTATTTTTGGGTTAGGGGTCGTACAGATGGTCATACAACGATAGGTTTAGGGGTGGACCCACTAATGCACGAGAGAAGGAAAGATACCCGTGCTCAGATGCGCAGGTATAATTCCATCTCCAGTGCATAATGTGTGGTTGTGGATGACACAGTCGTGCATAGGGGCATGTGGGAGGGAAAAAAACTGCGTGCATCAGATGTGCGCCTGTTAAAATTATAGCTGTGCACTTTGCATAGATTCCTGGTCTGATGGAAATGTCAAGTTTGACGGTGGGGGAGATATTGGCCATGTTTCCCTCCTCAAAAAAATTTGGGGCAGGGATAGGGTTGTTGAACCAGTCTATATGCCCTGAAGGAATAAAATTATTAGTTTTGATTACACATACGGATGCTTGGATAGGAGGGTCAAAGGCTTCCTGTGAGAGAAAAGGCACTCAGTGATGGACTGCATTCCATGGGAAATTGGGGGTAGTGATTTTCTATAGGATATCTTCGTCGCAGTGGAAAATGCGAGAATATAGGGGATCTAGGGAGGTGACATGGGTGATTGTCATAGTGTTATTGTCCTCAAGTGGTGAACATGAAGGGGGAATATCGCAACCGTGGTACGATAGCTCGCTTGAAATAAATAAAATGTCGAGACACTATGGGGGATAAACTGTGGTAAGGGATAATATTTCCCGTGGGAAATGAACTAGAGGATTGGGAGGATTTGGGGGAATATCCTTGGACAATATACCTATGAACCATGGATGGGTGGGAAGTGACTCAGGTTCAGGGGAGGTGATGTTGACAGTATATAGAGAAGGCAAGATCCTTGGGGAGGTGGTCAGATGTGGTTGAATAAGGTTTGAATGATGACCTCGGTATGCCACAATCAAAGGACACTCGTATGTGAAATGAGCAAGTGAGTCACAGAGAGCGCAAGGGAATCTCATCTGTTTGAGGACTGAGGTAGAGACATAATGAATGTCAGTGACGTGGTTACCCGAAAGTGGTGGTGTAGGGGGATCTTGCTGAAAGGTTTGGCATATTGTTGTTAGCGTCTGGCGAAAATGAGGTAGAGTTTGGAAATGATGAGTGTAGTGTCCATATTATGAACATATGGAACATGTGAATTTGGTTCTCATCCCTTTACTTCATGTAGTGGAGGATGCTATCATAGTACTAGATGTGCTTGGAGAAGCGGTGAGTGATGTGGTTTCTTGAGGGAGTTGGATCAGATTGCATAACTCGGGAAGAGAAGGAAATCTATTAGTGGGGTATCCCTCTCTTTCGCATACTGTGCAAGGAGGTTGAACTCGAGGAGGAAGTGGAGTTGTGGGCTCTTTCTTCTTCTGTCTACCCCCAGTCATGGCAGTGGTGCTAGTAACTGGGGGTGAAGGTCGTGTGGTTTGGAGCCTGTACTGGAATCTTCATCGAGATTCCCTCTTACTGAGGAGGGAGAGATGGTTCAAGAACCATCACGAGTGGGTGTAGATACCATAAAAGGATGGTGAGCACCATGTTGGGAAGGGTAATCATCATGGATACCTGAAAATCTTGCACTCCCGGTGGGGGGTAGAAGAAGGGAATTTGAGTAATGTCTTGAGGGATTGTCTCCCAAACTGGGATTTGCTTCTGGGGGAGGGGGAAATTAGGGATAAGTGGTGTAGTAGGGTTCTCAGGGAATACCTGAGATAAGATTTCTTTAACCAGTGGTACATCGAGGTATGGAGAGGCCTCAATGGGAGGAATGGTGTCTTCAATGTCAGTTCGATTAGAAGACACGAAAAACACTTGTGTTGAAGGGTGGATAAGAGGTGGTGCTCCATGGTATTCCCCCGACAAGGATGGGTCATTGAAAATTTTTGGGCCCATGTCAATGATTGAATAAGCATCAGTACTAGTGTGGATGAGAGGAAAGATGTTATCGATGTTGGCAGAATGGTTAGGCTCATAATGTGTGATTTGGTCAATGGTGACGATTTTTCCATTGTGGGGAAACATCATCATTCGAAACATAGAAGAGGTGATTTCCTTCACAGTGTACTTGTAGCTACGTCCAAACAAGATATTATAATCGAGCGAGGCGTTGATAGCCTCAATGTCGATGAGGATGGTTTTTCCCCTGAGTTCCACGGGGACATTTTGAAAGAGCCCATCAGGGGAGGATGGTCGACCATCATAGGCTCTTAAGGTGATGGAAGATGGTACTATCTTAGGGGAGCCAAGTTTATGCCATATAGTTTTGGACATGATGCATGTGGATGCACCTTTATCAATAATACATCGATGAACCATGATGTTCTGAATTTTGGCTAGTATCTGGAAAGCTACCAGAGCGGGGAGATGAGGTTCTCTTCTATCTAGATCATATGTGATGAGTCTAGTATCAGCTGGGTCGACTACCCCCAAGGAGGAAATTAAGGATTTCTGTTGAGTTGGATAGGTTTGGAGAACCTCCAATACATACATGGCTACAAGAGACTGCCCCAAGTCATCGATGAGATTGTAATATTGTGCTTCCCTAGCCTCAAGGTTATTGACATTCCATCATAATGGAATGCAATGTATATGAATGATAGGTTTAGTGTTAGGGTGTGGAATCATTAAGGGTTGTCTGGATGTAGTTGGAGATGCTTCCGAAGTGGTGGGATTAGATTCAGGGGCGCGTTGTATTGACGACCGCGTGCTTGGAGAAGAATTTCTTCTTCGCTAGTGAGGAGGATATTGTAATCTGTTGGATTTGTTGGGTGGAGGGGCCCTGGGTTTTGATATTGTCCCATTTTTGGCAGGGCAGGATGTACCTCATGTTTGGTTTTCATCACACCTTGGTGTGGAATAGGGTTTTTCAACACGACCGAGGGTGGTTGTTTGATCCAGATTTTATGAGAAGAATGAAATGAATATAGATTATTAACAGGTGTTTAACACAAAATAAAAGAGATACAGTAAAATTGGTTTCCTATTCAATAACAAAATAAGCTGAAACTATAAAATGCAGCGGAAACGAGCTTGCTGGAATGGTGGCATCTTATCTCTGAGAAGAGATATGACGACAACAAACATTCGCAAGAAGAAGGTTACAATGAGGCTTTGAAGGAATTTTTACAATAAGCAAGAATGCCAAAATCCCTAGACATCCAAAAACCTAACCCTAGGAGATGAAGCACCAAAAGTCATGTGGGCCCTGTTTGGGTAAGTTAGTACATCAACTTCCCGGGGACGTAACTTTTGCATACGATCTCCGTTTTAGGCGTGTGATAGCCCGTTGGAAAGGTATCATCAAGGAGATTAATTTTTGGGGCTCAATGATTCCTTAAGATATCATTGAGGAGTTCAACACCGAAAAACCTTCATTTAGGCCCTCGAAATGGCCCCGAAAGTTAAAACTTCTAAAAATAGTAAATTGCCAAAAATGTCAGAAAACTGTTTTGAGCCAGTTGGAAAAGGTGGGTGGCCACCGATATCCATCTGGATCAATCCTCCCTCCTTAGGAAGAAATTGTCTCCATTGCGTTGAGGTCCCCCATTAGATGAGGAAATTTTTGCTAAATTTGGCCCCAGGTGAGCCACTTGCCTTGGTGCAGGAGCTTCCCTGCTTTGACGACTTGATAAAGCTGGATCCTTTGTTGTCAAGTGCCCTTGATATATATGTCCACAATCTAATCATTGGATGCATGTTGTATGCAGTCGAGGTTGAGTTCTATTGGTGTCAGTTGTTCTGCTACTTCTTAGGTGTCCAATAATGGTGGGAAATAAGGGCGAAGGAGATCCACGTTGAACACTGGGTGTAGGCCAAGGAAAGGAGGAATGTTGAGCTCAAAAGAATTATCCCCCACATCCTTGGTGATAGTGTACAGTCCATAATGGAGTGGGAGAAGCTTCTGATGGGGTCCTGTAAGGCGTTCTTTCTGGAAGTGAAACCACACTTTGTCGCCCACCTAAAACTTATGCGGCACCCAATGTTGATCATGGCATTGTTTGTACTTTTCATTAGACTTTTGTAGGATATCCTGAACCTGTTGGAAGATGTGATGGATCCGCTCAATGAACTGGGTGGCTTTGTCAGCTTCAGTTGGAGCAGGAGATGAGTCAGTTGAGGTGACCGCAAGGGGAAGTGCAACATCTATGGGACCCAATGGTTGGAATCCCAACCCCACTTAAAAGGGGCTGTGGTCGGTTGAGCTATACAAGTCTCGGTTGTAGCTATGTTGGACATAGGGAAGGCTCTCATCCCATGTGCAAGGGTTCTTTTAATTATACATGCAAAGGATATGCACAATCATTCGATTTACAACCTCGGTTTGGCCATCTATCTCGGGGTGGAAGGCTGTGGATTTGGTGATCTTGGTGTCCAGCAGTGATCAGAGGCTCGACCAGAATGTGCTGAGAAATCAACTATCCTGATATGAGACAATGGTTTGTGGGATTCCAAAATGTACCCAGACTCGTTCGAAGAAGAGCTTGGCAGTGGCCTCTGTTGTGATGCTCTTCTTGCAGGCAACCAAAATCGCCATCTTAGAAAAGCGATCAACAACCACAAAAACACAGTCATTTCCCCACTTGGTGGATGGGAGGCCCGACATGTAGTCCATTGAGATGGATTCCCATGGCCTGTCAGGAGTAGGAAGAGGGGTGTAGTGGCCTTATTTCTTAGTGGTCAGTTTGGCAATAGCGTAGGCAGTGCAGGACTTGATATACATGCCAACCTTATGTCAAAGTTTTGGCCAGTAGAAATGTTTCTGTAGCATCGCCACTATCTTTTCGACGCTGAAGTGTCCTGCCACCTGACTATAGTGGGATTCCCAGATCATCTTTGCTCGCTCACTTGATGGAACACAGATATGGCCCAGACGACACAACAACCCATATTGAAGATGGAAATTATTGACAATTGCATTTGCACCCAACATTTGGTAGGTGGTGGAAAAGTTAGGGTATGTCTCATAGAGTTGGGGCCATCCAGATGTCTCATGGCTGCAAGAGTCTAGCACCGTAGTGAGTGCCATGACTGGTGGTCTGCTGAGGCAATCAGCGACATGATTGTTGCTTTCTGTTTTATACTTTATGTTGAGGTGGAATTGCTGCAAGTATGTGGACCACTTTTGATGGTGGTCATTCTACATTTTTCGCTATGTCTACATGAACTATAGTGGCTTATGATCAGTGTGGATGACTGTCTCCTTCCCAAGAATGTAATGTATCCACTGGCAGCATGCTTGCACAATGGAGTACATTTCTTTGTCGTAAGTAGGGTACTTACGAATAGTATCTGACAATGTCTCACTATGATAGGCCACGGGGTGGCCGTGCTGAGTGAGAATCGCACCCATAGGATAGTCTGAAGCATCTGTCTCGATCTCAAAGGGATGTTGTAGGTTTGGTAGTGAAAGTACTGGGGTTGAGCATAAGTGCTGCTTCAAATCATCGAACACTTGTTGTTGGGACCGTCCCCATGCAAATTTCTCCTTAACACCACCCCTGTTTATTTGGCTAAGGGCCCATGCAATATGAGAGAAACCCAACACGAACCTGCGGTAGAAATTAGCCAGTCCCAAGAAGCTCCGAAGCTCAGTGAGTGTTGTTGGGGCTGGCCAGTCATAGATGACTTAGATCTTGGCTGGATCCACATGTACGCCATGTTGATCAATGATGTAGCCCAGGTATGGACCCTGTCCATGTCAAAGGAGAATTTTTCCAGGTTGGTGTATAGCTTGTGCTGCCATAGGGTGTGCAGAACCTGTTGGATATGCTGCAAGTGTTTGGCCCAAGTCTTGTTGTAAATTAGAATGTCATACAGATACACCACTACAAAAGTATTGGTGAATGGTTGCAGGATATCATCCATCATCCTCATGAAAGTGACTGGAGCATTTGTCAAACCAAAGGGCATGACCAACCATTCAAAAATTCCTTCCTTTCACTTGAAGGCGGTCTTCCATACATCTGTCTGTTCTATCGGGACCTGGTGGTAGCTAGACTTCAAATCAATCTTACTGAAGTATTTGGCCCCCGTGAGTTGATGAAGGAGGTCATCAATTCGGGGAATCAGGTACTGGTTTCTGATAGTGATTTTATTCAAATCTCGGTAATCAATACAGAGTCACCAGGTTCTGTCTTTCTTCTGTACCAGAATGATTGGGCTCCTGCAAGGTGATGAGCTGGGGCAGATGTTCCCCTTGTGGAGCAGTTCTTGGATTTGTCACTTGATCTCCTCATTCTCTAACAAAGAGTGACGATAGACTGACCCGTTCGGAAACGATGTGCTAGAGGTCAGATCGATGGGGTTCTTGACCTGGCAGTGCAGAGGTACCCCTGTAGGTGAGGAGAAGATATCTGAGTATTCTTCCACGACCTTATCTACTTGCTTCTACTGTGTGGAGAGGTTAGCCGCAGATACCCTGGATGTGGCTGCGATCTTTCACTTATTCTAAGAGAGAATCATGAAGAAGACAAACTTCCCCGTCTGAGAGATGACCTTCCTGCATTGCTTAGCAGAGATCAAGGAAATAGCACTAGGTGGGACTGCCTCGGGTATCCTGTACAATTTCCTGTTCAAAGTAATAATAACACTATGAGGCCTAGACTCATATACAACATGATGTTTCCATAAATAAGGTTGGCCCAAAAGAAAATCACAAACTTTGAGAGGAGCAACATCAAAAAATACCTCGTCTTTGAAGGGCTTGATGTCGTACGACAGTCGACACTGTTGGCTGACGCAGAGATCGCTTCCTTAGTGGAGCCATCCAATGGTGTAGGGTTGTGGGTGCGATGTTGTTGGCAAGGCCAGCCGCTTGATGACCTCTACTGAGATGAGGTTCTTCTAGATACCGCTATCAACGATGAAGTGCAGTAGGGTGCCTTTTACCCACATCTGTGAATGGAAGAGGTGCTCTCCTTCTTCTGGCTCATCTGGTTCACCAGGCTAGAGCTCGGTGGTAGCAACAGTGGCATTGGGTTCCGCACCAATGATCCATCTTCCCCTTTTTGGTTATGTCTTGGAGTCAGAATCTGCATCTGATTTAGAGGATTTCACTTTGGCCACTAGTGACTGCTTTGAGCAGCAGTCAACAATGTTATGCTAATGGCTCTTATGGAAGTCGCACCACTTCCTGGTATCTTTCTTTTTTTTTCCAGTGTCCTTCTTTGCTTGTGGCTTGTACTGGTTGTCCTGATACTTTCCATCTTTTCTCTGTCCTTTGTTTCATGTGTTGGGGCCTCCCTTTCCTGGATTTTGTTGTGAAGGGTTCCCATGCCCAAATTGCTGTGTCTTTTGTTTGAGCTTCTGCTCGATTTTGATGGCATATCGGTAGGCCGTGCCCAAGGATGAGATGTCCAGAAATTCCATTTTGGTCTAGATGTATCTATGCAGAGCACCATGATACTTGAGCACTATATGTTGCTCTGAATCTTTGATACCCAACTTGGTGTGCAAAGTATAAAAGATATTTGTGAAATATGGCACTGCTTGGTCTCTTTCTTACCGCAATGTGGTCCATTTGGTATACAGGTCATCATAACTTCTGACAGGTTAGTATTGTTCCTTAATAGCATCCCTGAAGGATTCCCTGGTGGCCATGACTGAAAATAATGAGGTTTCCTCTGTTTCTTTTTGCTCACAGAAAGTTTCCCACCAATCTTTGACATGGGGAACGGCTTTGAGGAGCACAAAAGTAATCTTTTCTCTTTTCGAAAATTTGTGAACAGAAAAATACCCTTCTAGTAGATTCAACCACTTGTCTACAGCATCTTCATCTATATTACCTTAAAATATAGGAATATCAAAGTTTATTTGTACCTTGAAGGGGGCGGAGTCTCCGTTCAAAGAAGATGCATCGCCTGTTGGTAGTCGCCAAAGGATTTGCACAAAACTATCCATCATCTCATTCCTCTGTTGCGTGAGGGATTCCTCAATCAACAGTTTGAAAGGAGATCTTGTCACATCATATTTATTTTATCTTACCATGGGAGGTCACTTGGGCATGTGAGAGCTTATGTCCTCAAGAGAAACAAGCTCGAGACCCAATTCTTTGTACTCCGACCTCATTGGGGACATGAATTAAGACGACAAGGAGTAGACCTCTTTGATACCACTAATCCAGATTTTATGAGCAGAACGAAATGAATACAGATTATTAATAGGTGCTTAACACAAAATAACAGAGATACGGTAAAACTAGTTTCCTATTCAATAACAAAATAAGCTGAAACTGTAAAATGTAGCGGAAACAAGCTTGCTGGAATGGTGGCAGCTTATCTCTGAGAAGAGATGTGACGGAAGCGCGCATTCACAAGAAGAAGGCTACAATGAGGATCTGAAGTCCTTTTTACAATAAGAAAGAATGCCAAAATCCCTAGACATCCAAAAACCTAACTCTAGGAGATGAAGTGCCAAAAGCCATGTGGGCCCCGTTTGGGTAAGTTAGTACATCAACTTCCCGAGGTCGTAACTTTTGCATACGATCTTCGTTTTAGGCGTGTGATAGCCTGTTGGAAAGGTATCGTTGAGGAGATTCATTTTGGGGGATCAATCATGCATTTATCTATCATTTAGGATATTGACAGAAAAAAACCATCATTTAGGCCCTTAAAATGGCCCCGAAAGTTAAAACTACTAAAAATAGTAAATTGCCAAAAATGTCAGAAAACTGTTTTGAGCCAGTTGGAAAAGGTGGGTGGCCATCGATATCCATCTGGATAATTCTTTCAAATAATGTTGTGGGGCCTATTGAGGGGCAAGAAACACTAGAGGATGTGGCGTGTTCATGGATTCTTTCATTCATTTAAAGTCAGAAATTAGGGGGCATTGATGATTATAATGCCCATGCTCACCACAAAGAGCACAAGGGAAGTTCATCCGGAGGTTGTTGTTGTTTTTCCTCCCTTTTCATTTGTTGTTATTGTCCCCTTGGGGGTTCTGGTTACCTTGATTCTAGCTTCCCCCAGCAGGTTGGTTTTGTTGGGGGTTATTTCCACCTTGTCCTAGGTTATTATTGTTTCAGTTTTTCCCTTTCTTCTTGGCATTATTTGAATAATGGGACATATTTTCCATATTCAACTGTTCAAAAGTATGAATTTGTTGAATGGGAGAGGGTTGAAAACATTTAATGTCAGCATGTGGTTGTCCATGTGGAGGAGAAACCAGTTGTGGAGGACCAGGAAATGGGAAATACAAATTATTTTTTGGCAACGATCTGTAGGGAGCATGGGAAGGTGAAGCACTTTCACTAGTGCCTAGGTTATATGCTAAGGTAGAAGGGGAACCANATGATTTGGTTGTTGGTAAGGTGGAGGAGGTTAATAAGATGTCCCTCCATATGGTTGCAAATATTTGGGTGCACCATACATAGGTGGTGGTTTGATGTATGGGTTATGGTGTGTGGTGGTACCAATCAACCCATCTGCAATGTGAGACATTCCATGTTTGTCCTGGCCAAATGGTATAGGTCTAGGTGCATCAGTTAATACTATGTATAAGTAACCCGATTGAGAACAAATGAGGTAAAACTGTTGAGCCTTGATGATGGCTTCCTCTTCGGATTGGGGGAAGTTGGATGCCACATCTTTGGAAACTATAGAGACTAGTGATTTTAGAAACCAATCGAGACGTTGTTCTTTCGTGGTTTTTTCTTTACATAAACTACGTCGTCGATGCCATTCGTGAATGTGGTCAGAAATATGCATAGCTAAGGTTTGTTTGCACTCAAAGAGAATTTCTAAGCCATTTTCCTGACGAACTGGTAGTTGGAAAAAGGCCAAAAAGGCTTTGGCCAAGGATTCAAAACTCACATGGGACCCTAATTTTTCATCCACATACCAGTTGGTTGATGGACCAGTGAGTGTTATTTGAAATAAACTTAAGCGGATGGAGTCATCCATGATGTTTTTTGAAGAGCGCCATAAGTGGAAGGTCATAATATGGTTGGCGGGATCTTCCCCTGGATTTCCTTCAAATTTTGGAATATCTGAAGGTAGCTTGGTAGGAATATTGGGCCATGTGGGGTCATGTAAAATAGGATCATTCATGAGTTTACTCAAATCAGGAATGTTGAGAGATGCCAAGTATGGAATAGGGGGATTTGGTGGAGAATTATCTCCATCCATGGTGTGAGCAGGTAGTGGACCTCACCCTTGAGAGGGATTTGGTGGGGTTGTACTTCTCTCGTGAGAAGAAGTTTTCCTGCTGACTCCTTGTGAAGGAGAGATAGTGGATGGATGTCCTTGGGAATTAGGCCCAAAAAAGTGGAACCAAGAAAAGATGATCCAAAAATAGTGGCACTCACAGGGGTGTGATATGATTGAGCCAATGAGTCGACAAGACTAGGAACTCCTCCTAGAATCGAAGGGAGATTTTGAAAGCATCTGGAAAGATGGGGATTTTGTGGGTCCCTTATGATGTCCAAATATCAAAGTGAATGTGTGCAAATGGTGATTAGAGAAATAAATGAACAAGAGAATTGTATAATTTGGATCTTCACAAGATCATATAATTCACAATTGCATGTAATCAAATGAGCATCATACATAAATCAACTGTAAATAAGCACACATGTGGGTAGGTGGATTTTTTCCACGTGGGGGAACAAATAAAGAAAATTCTTGTGTCCTAAAAGACGTATCATCCTTCCTCTCAAATAACACTAGACCTTTCAAGAGCACTCAATAGTGGGGTCTGAAGCCACCTGAAGAGGAACTAGTGAAGCATGAAATAATGAGTTATAATGAGGGGTAGCAGGTGTATATCCTAAAAGAGATGGTGATATTTCTCAATATCAACACAAAATTTGATCAAGGTGCAATTGTAGCCCACAATTTCCACCTGGGTATATGTCCTAAATTTGATCACTAGGTACCTCAGTCAAAGTGCGACATTTAGATTTTTGGCCTCAGAAATGGGTCATGGGATGGATCCCTTCCAAGAGTTGGCTAAATCAAGGGGGGACACATAGAACAACCAGACCTCATCCTTCAACCCTTCATGGGTATCTCCCTGCCTTATGGTGTAGGAAAACTTGACTTGGAGGATTTTAAAGTTCCCTATTTGTCAACTTCTAATGTTTGAAAATGTGAGAACTAGATAACGGGGGGTTATTTGGATGCCTACCCCCGAGATCCTACCTAGAATAAACAATTTATTTTGGCACCTCCTTTGGAGGAAAAATTAGTGAGTTTTTAGAAAAGAATTATATGTGGTGGGCTGAGAGATTGGGGGTGTGAACCAATCCCTTTTTTAATTAAGTGGGTGTCGATAATTTCTTCAAGAAATAGTGGGACGTTTCATAGTTCCTTTGGAGAAAACCTACTTCAACCTCCACAATTCAAGATGGAAATTATGTGAGTGAGGAGTGAATTTGTGTGTGAGCAAGTGAAAGAGTGTGCCAAATTTTAATAAGTTAGGTGTGAATTTGCAACATGTGGAATTCATGTGGTCCTTACAGATCTTCGTTACCTATATTACTAAGTGTAATTGGTACAACCTTTTGGAATTTTAAAATCCCTAAAGAACTAGCATGTGGACATATGGGTCCTTACCAATCCTTTTAAATCCCTAATGTTGTTTACACTAAGAAATCTTGAAAAACTATCCTAGATTGCAAGCATGTGGGCATGTATGGGCCCGTTACTTTGATCTTTAAACTCCCCTAGTGATGTAAACTAAGAAATCAATTTCAAGAAACTATCCTAAGTTTGTAACATCTGGGCATGTATGGGCCCTTAAAACTTTAAGATGATTTCAAAAAGAAACTAAGAGGAGCCCTAGGGGGGCTTTGTCCTCTCCTAAATATTTTTTGTTAAGGGAGATGAAATGTCCCCTTAACCACCTTTTTGATTCTCAAGATCACTCTATGGTTCGAGAGAAGAGAATAATCAATTATCAAAGTTAATTTCGGGTCCCAATGTAAGTGTTTTATTTGTGATAGCAATAATCTGAACTTAAATTTTACCAACCAAACAAGCCATCCACGTGGAAACCAAAGAAAAAGAGGAGAATATATGATTCTTTTTACCCACTAAGTGCCTATGTTTAGCTAACCTTTCATATGGGAAAGAATTCTAAGTGGAGTGCATTTACAAATTGCATTAAAGCAAGAATTTGAAGGCTAGGGCCATTCAAGTTATTACAAAAACCCTTACAATTTTTAAACTCTGGAAATGTGTGTGGGTTACAATTTTGATAGAGGCATAGTGGGCGCATACTACACAAAATGCATAGAGAACATAAGCCTTTTGGGCGCATAATGCATTGAGTGCATGTCTGTGGGTTGGAATTCTCGTGCACTTTCTGAGACGCATTGGGGGGAGGGGGGATTTTGAGAGAAATTCTCCTCCTCTAGCTCAAAATATTGCTTTTGATAGGTAAGGCTGGGCCGGTTTTGGCACCTGGAAGAGAAATGGATTAAAAAGAAGTGTTCTCTAAGCCCAATTAGGGTGGAATTTGATACCTCTCCCTAGTAGTGTTGTTAATATGTTGTGCATGTTTCGTCACTTGGGTGAGCAAACAAATGGCACTTGCATGCCTAGTTGGGCCTTCTAGACAAGATAGAGGTTAGTGAGTGGATTAAACAAGCCAAACACATGAAATAAACAAGTAAACAAACTAAAACAACTAAAGAAATAAAAACTAGAATGCATAAGAAAATTTTAGAACCACAAACAATCAACCAATGACCAAGATTATGCCACCAATGGATAACTATATTAGTTGGAAAAACATCATAGATAAAAATGAGGACTTATGAATACCCTCATCCTCCTTGGGAGGGATCTTGAGTTCCCTAATGGAGAGATCTTCTTACAATGGAAAAAAATGGCAAATGATGAAGAAAATTAATGCATATTCCCTCAAGAGGTGAGTGGAATGGCCTATTGCAATGATGCTTGAATAATCCTAGGAGAAAAGAGGATTCTCAAGGGAGCATTGAGGAAACATAACAATACTATGAAGATCTTAGTTTTTTAGTTCACCCATGGCCTCCATTTATATCATTTCTCCAAGGAAAAATTCAATTGGTTCTTAGTGTGAATAAGGGTCCCTTTAGAGCACCCTTTGGTCCTTGAACAGGCCCCCATTCGGATTTAGCTCAGATCTGAAGGTCAACTCTAGTTGGGAGCTGGTCCATAAGTGGTTGGGGGCCCAAAAAGAACCATAAATGCGTCGTTCATGGGAGTGTGGGGCTTTTCTCATACACAGTCGCGCATATGGTGCATTGTGTGCTCTACAAGCTTCTTTGGCCTGCACACTGTGCGCGCGCTTCCTATAGTGAGTTTGCACATGTCAATTTTTTCTCAATTGTATAGTTTTACGTTTTGAAATCAATTTTGGTGATGCATGTGAACTAATTGTTGTTAGCATTGCTATATTTCTGCAACCATTTGCATACAATGTTGATGACGAAATTTTAGTTGTAACGCCATGCAAAAAATGTCTACAAGATTGTATTTTAGAGCATATTCCATACATATATTGATGATAACAACAACCATATTAAATTATCCATAGATTGCTTAATAATTCCACCTACCCATCATTGTTTCTCCAAATATTCAATGCTACAAAGGATACATCTCATAGATCTTGGGCTTGGGAATACATCTCAACATATTCTCAAATGATTTTTTAGGAAAAAGGTAGGAAAACGTATTATCAGACAAATGTCATGTTTATAGAGAAATAAAGAATAAATTGAAATAACATGATAGATAAAATAGGCATTGAAATAGAAAATGGAAATGAATCTAGGGAACAAAAAAGTGAGGATTTGAAATAATAATTGTAGGTTCTATTATGTTGAAAATTCCTATAGTTTGTATAGGTTTATGTAATACCCTTATCTCCCCTAGCTTGTAAATATAATTATAACCTGCTAAAATACTATGGGAAGACTCAATATGTGTGGACGTTGGAATTGATGAACCTTTTTTTTATAGAAGGTAATGTATATATTTATGTTACTAAATAAAATGGAAAGTGTTGCATAACTGTTGAAGGGGTTTTTCAAGGTATATCATGATGAATGAGAGAGATGGTGAGGGGAACCAACAATGGTTGAGATTACCCCTACCAGAACAATACACTAATGAATTTAAATTATTTAGACCCAAAATAGTCCTTTGACCCAAAAAAATAAATTACCAGTCAGGCTGGTAGTTGGGAATTCCTCCTCAAGAGTCAATGAGGAGATCGGAAGAGTACCCGTCTAAAAACTTCCTAACCTGGCACACGAAATTGGTAATTGGACCAACAAAATATTGTTGAGGAAGGAAAGAGAAGAGGGTAAATTCATGGGAAAAGGAAGAGGATGGAAAAATATGAGTTTGACGACCATTTTTCTGAAGAGGGAGAGCATGTGCAACTCTCTTGCTCAGAAGAAAACTAAGAAACAAATTGTTTATGGGTACAGGAATTTGTTGGGAAACGTTTTCAGTACAAC
The DNA here is from genome assembly GCA_009831015.1 of Picea engelmannii. Classification (NCBI taxonomy): domain Eukaryota; kingdom Viridiplantae; phylum Streptophyta; class Pinopsida; order Pinales; family Pinaceae; genus Picea; species Picea engelmannii. Next base: position 272,485 of record ML807201.1, read on the forward strand.
CTAATAAACGAGATTGTAGAGAATATGACTTAATGAGGAAGCACTCAGTGCATACCCCTTTGCCTAGTGGAGAGAAAATTGATATGCCAATTTCCCATGGGAGGAGGAGAGTGCCCTCCATCCCTGATTGTTGTTGAACAAAAGGAAAATTCTCTCTCGGAGCATCATGATCTAGCTATGGGGTGGCTAGTGGTAAATCCCTCCATGAGTTGTTATGCCTACGGTTGGGTGAAAAGGGGTACCCCTTTCAATAGTTGCATCACTATCTGGTTTCTAGATAAGTATATTTGGTTAAATCTATGTAGTGTTTAGATCAAATAAAAATTTATACTATGATTTAGAACAATGTAAGTCTAATTTTTGACAAAAGTGACTTCAAAATTTTAAGAAAAATAAAGAGAATGTCTTAGTTGAATCTCTTTTGATTTAATTTCTTATCTCTTGACTATTTGTGTGATAAAATAAGATTTATGGGAGTGGATGTTGTGGTTGATTGTATTGTACAGTTTAATCCATGCATTGGAATTGATCATTGAACAGTTAAAAATATCTGTAACACCTCTGAAAGAAGAGAGAGTGATTTTTCTACATAATAGTGATCCATTCTAGTATGTCCTCAAATCATATGCCAGAAAAGTTATAGGATATCATATCTGTGTCGACTTTAGGAAATAATCCCAAATATGGGAAAGCATTAAAAGTTGTTATAAATAATTATTAAGGAAAAAAATAATTAGGACATAAACATGAAATTGCTCTAAATGAATTAGAATACAAAAGTTCTCAAAATTCTATTTGTGGCATAAATCAACATTTATGTTTAAATTTTGTTAAATATCCTAAATTTGGAATGAATCCCCTTAAATTTGGGTGGGCAGTAAATCCTGGTAGAAACATTGAATTTACTGTGGAGGTAAATCTTTGTATTAAAACCATTTTCCTTAAATTTAGTAGGAATAGTAAATCACAGTAATAAGGAAATAAAATTTTACTCATTTAACCACGAGAAGGGAGAGATTATAATTATATTTTATTTTTCAGGATGGAGAAATTTCCTTGGAACATAAAATTTTATTAAATCCCTTTATAAGGGCTAGAAAACTATATTTTTCCTTTCCTTATTTTCTGTAAGAGAAAATGTTTTCTTTTAAATATTCCGAGTAACAAAACTAAGTAAGACTATTGAAATATATATGTATATATGTGTCTATACATATGATTGTTATTATTATTTTTATTATTAATATTATTTTTATTATTCTAAAAATGGAGGTTAAATCCCTTGGAGCATAAAATACCTGAGACCAAAGAGAATATATTTATTATTATCCTAATGTCAAACACACAAGGGAATAAACGATGACCAAATGATTTAACCATCGTGTAGTCTTAAAAACTCTAGGACTTTGGAGCTCTGGGGCTCCACTATGTTTGGGTGATGGGATTCCACAAGCCAAAGTTGTCGAAGGCCTGAACCCTATCCTTCCATGTATGTGGTTGCATAGATAACAAATATAAATAATTATATAATATTATATTTAATTGTGATCAATTTAACATAATTTAATACAATAACCATTTTATTTCAATTTATTAAATTATAACCCCAAAATAACTCAGTGTATTTAAAAGGTAAGGTAATACAAGTGGGTCCCCTCTGAAACTCTAGAACTCCAGGACTCCGGGTTATATGAAAATGAAGAATCGCATGGAAGAGCGGAAGGGGTGGAACTGAATATCTTTTCCTTCATTATAATATTGAATATTAGATGTAATATTAGAGATTGTATAAACCTGGGTGAGAATTTTGAGAAATATAATAAATATATTATATTATACTAAGATTTATTAAATTGATTACACGTGAATGAAGCCAACTCCTTTGAATATTAAATGGTGTGGTCATGTGTTCAAGTGGAGTCACTTCGGAGCTTCGGCACTCCAAAGCTCTGGGAGAATTGAGTATAAAGGATGTGTGGGAGAGCCAAAGGAGATTGAACTAGAGAACTCTCTCTCTCTCTCTCTCTCTCTCTCTCTCATGCCAAATATTAATAAAATATTGGAGAATTTAAAACCCCGGTGCAATTTTCAAGTAGTATAAATAATAATTTATATTATATTAAGGTTTATTAAAATGGTTACATGTGAATGAAGCTAGCTCTTTTTAAATATTAAATAATATGGAAATGTGCATAAGTGAGGCTAGTTCAGAGCTTTGAGAATCCGGGGCCCCGAGATATTTGAGAATAAAGGATGTGTTGGAGAGTCGAAGGAGATTGACCCATATTTATCTCTCTCTCTCTCTCTCTCTCTCTCTCTCTCTCTCTCTCATTTTTAAATATTAATAAAATATTGCAGACCTTGTAAAACTGGGTGCAATCTCCAAAAATATATAATATAATATTATATATTTAAGTGAGTTATTGTGATATTGGCATGTAATAAAGTACAAAACCTCTTTACCTTTTTTCAATTTAATATTTAATGCGAAGTCACGTGTAAGCGTGGACCCTTCAGAAATTTGGAGCATTGGGACTCCAGCATGTTGGGGAAGATAGAGCATAAGAGAAAAATAGGCGAAGGCTGAACCTATTTTCCCGTATCCCAACGTTATAATAAAAGTTAATTGGAATTAATTATATTATATGATGATATAATAAATTATATTTTCACAAAGGTATAGTAGAGGCGAGATCCTCTGTGAAACTTTGGCATTCGAGAGATTTGGGTTCATAAAATCATGATGAGGAATTTTTGCCGAAGCCCAGAGGCTTAAGTATTAATGGGTATTGGCAACACTAAGTGCTCCTTTGATATAATGAATCATATTATAATATAATTAAAATGAATTATATTATAATATCATTAATAAAAGACTAAAATGTTAATATTAAATACCAAATTGAATACAGTTAATCATTTTTCCTCGTAAATAAATAAATATGCATATATTTGTATATGTAAAATTACGTGAAAATTTGGCATGGATTCTCGTGCCGGGGATAATTGAATTATATACCTTAATTGAGCTTAATAAACTTAAGTATATTATGGATAAATTAGTCTCATTGTGTTATAATATAATTAATCATAATTATCATATGAGTAATTTATTTAGTTAGTGCTAGATTACTTCTAATGGGGGGGGAAGAGAAAGTAAAACCTCAATAATTACTGGACCATGGATATTATGATAAGAAAAGATTAAATATTGGATAATTAGTTGTGGAGAATAATTATCCAAAATGGAGTTTAATTAATTGATTACCAAAGAATGGTATTCTACGAGATATTAATTAAGTATTTCATTTGAACTATAGGAGAGGAACTAGTGTCATCATCTAGCCATGCAAGCCTAAGCACCGTGTGCTCACATGGTGAATTGATGTTGACTAAGAAAATCATTGTGATGGTGCATGTTAATATTCAATCGGTTGATGAGTCAAGTGGGGTCCAGTAGTATTGGTGAACCTTAGGTGTCGAATGGATCCTAACTGAAGTACGAGAGGTCTGGCATGCATCAAGACTATCCATCGAGAGAAAGGGATTAGTCCTCGATACCATATTCGTCGGAGGTAAGAAAAAAAATTATACCCTATCCTTTAAAAGGGTACTTAGGGGTCGGGTGTGTGACAGAGTGGTATCAAGGTGAGAAACAACACTTGGCCTTCTTGGGATAATGAACGAGTCACATAAAACTTTATTAGAGAACTTTTAAGGGGTAACACCCTATCTTACCCCATTCATAAGAAGCTTATTTAAACCACTACTGAAGAGAGGAACAAAACTTTCTTCTATTGTTATATTTAAAAAAAATGAATTGTGTGTTGCTAGTATTCCAAATAATGAAACTGACTTCACCTTACAAATTGTATGTGTTGCTCATAAACTAGTAGATAATTAACTAGCAGAAAACATTTTATTAGCAGTCAAAGAGTTAGTAGGAAATAGGAAAACTACAATGTAAAGAATGGTGACACTGTTGGTAAATATGTAACAGCCAACAAACAGGCAGTGTATACTTGTCATTGATGGCGAGTACAATTGTGGTTGTGGAGATGAGTCAGTGACCGTTAGATCCAAGCATAAGACCCGATCATCGTCGGATCAAGGATAACCTGCACGCCCTTTAAAGAACAAGGAGAAGTGGGAGTAATCGCGATGTGCAAAATCACGATCTAATTTGAGTCGTCGAGCTAGAAGTGATATGGACCGTTGAATCTCTAAATGGAGTATCGGGGATCAAGAATCGACACTTTGCAATGTCAAAATCTCTTGACAACGAGAAACCCGAAATCGCAATGTGTGATTTTGCGATTTAATCGCAGCCGTTGAATCCAGAATGAATCTGAACCATAGAATCTAGTCCCTGTCGGAGTTTCGGGAATCAACACTTTGTAATGTCAAAAACTCTTGACAATGAGAAACCCGAAATCGCAATGTGCAATTTCATGATTCAATCATAACCGTTGAATCCAAAATGCATCTAGACCGTTGATTTTCTTCATCGGAGTTTCGGGGATCAGGACTTTGAAATGTCCAATCCACGTGACATCAAGTACCCCGAAATTGCAAAATGTGATTTCGTGATTTAATCGTAGCCGTTGAATCCAGAAATAACCAAGACCGTTGATCTGATCCTTCATCGTAGTTTTGGGGATCGGGATTTCAATATGCAAAGAATCGAGGGCAACAAGAATTCAAATTTTGCGATGAGTGAATTCCCGATGTAATAACAACCGTCAGATCTAAATATAATCTGGATCGTTGATCTGTTTACTACACGGAATTTCGGGGATCGGGTTTTTGTATTGACAAGAACTTAGAACATCAGATATCGCAAAATCGCGATATGCGATTTCTCGATAAAGCATATAACATGTGGGCCACCCAGGAGTCAGTGGAGGACAGGTGTAAGGAGTACAGAGGAAGTAGGGGATCGACATATCGCGGGTCCAAAGGACATATGCACATTATCATTATAAACCCCAAAATCCCGACGAAAGGTCATGGGTAACGGTCACGTGGACCAGGGCTCAGCCAGGAGGGTTGAAGCACACCACGAATCGGGAAATCGTGAATCACGTGGACATAAACATTATGTCATCGTAAGTGCCGAAACTCCGATGAAGTGATAATAACAAGGTCACGGAGTGACGGTCACATTGATCGGGAGCTAAGCTCAGGAGGGCTAGCAAATGAAAGTGCTGAAACCCGGTTTAAAAGGCAAGAATTATAAAGACTATCTAACGGTGCGGATAAAGTTTGAAACTGATCAGAGGGCTGCTGTTCTTCCTCACCTGTTAATGCTTCAGTTATGAATTCGTTAAGAGAAACGGACTGATAATGACAAATCGGTTAGCGTTTCAGTTGCCAAGATAGATGTCCTTGTATGATCTATTGGAAGGGGAAGTGGAATCGTCAAGGAAGCATGTATAAAAGAAAATGCGCAAGACTGAACCCGGTTGGGCGTTCTGTATGGAAAAAGAATGAAATAGGAAGAAAGGAGAAAGGAGAAGAGGTTGAGGATGAAGTTTTAATTGATGTACATAATGAAATGAAATGTATATCAGAAACAGAGAAAATGACAGGTAGAGTAGAAGAAGAACAAAATGACAAAAGAATGTGATGCAGAGCAGACCTGTTGAGGAAGAGAAGAATTACAGAACAATTGGTTGAAGATCAGATTTACAGAACAGAGTAAAATGGTAAGAAGTGATTTATCTGAATAAGTTGTCTTTGTTTTCATTATTTAATTTTTCTAAGGGTGGTTGGGAGGTGCTCGAGAGGACTGTTGTCCTCAGAAGTTCAAGTGGGTGCTTGAACAATGGAAGTTGTAGCTTCCATCTGGTTGTAGCCAGAGAAACAAGGGTGGTAGGGTGGTGCTAGGGAGAACAGGTGTTCTCTGTTATGCAGGTTGGAGCCTATATAACTGGAAGTTGGTGCTTCCATCCAGTTGGTGCTGGAATATTCAGGAAGTTGGTGCTTCCATCCAGTTGGTGCTAGAATAATCAGGGAGTTGGTGCTTCCTTCTAGTGGGTGCTACAGAAACTAGAGAGTTGGAGCTCTCAAACAAGTTTCAGCTTGTAAGACAGAGGTAGCAGCCTCACATTGAGTTGGTGCTCAATTGTAAATGATGTACAGAACTGTAAAAGACTGCCTATCATTTCGAAGAAGAAGAGGTTTTCTCCCTTTATGGGTTTCCTCATGAAAATCTGTCTCTGTGTGTATTTCATGTGTGACTGATGGTCTTTACTCTTACTATTCATATGTTGTATATTGTTGATGACCACATGAAGAAATATTAATAATGTTTTAACAGACTTAAAATTGTTTAAGTTTATAAACAACTGATTCACCCCCCCCTCTCAGTTGTTTTAGTATTTCCAGCAATTGGTATCAGAGTGGGTTCCTTTTATTTAAAGGTAGATCTGTAAGCTTAAACATGACAAGACATGAAGGGACTTCAGCCTCTAAGCCCCCTTTATTTGATGGAACAAATTTTGCCTTCTGGAAGATTAGAATGAGAACATATTTAATGGCCTTGGGTGCTGATGTTTGGGATGTAGTAGAGACTGGGTATACAAACCCTGTTGTGCTAGCCAACAAGGATGATAAGTTAGAATTTAGTTTTAATGCTAAGGGGATG
>ML807201.1:282529-300037 GCA_009831015.1 Picea engelmannii
TTCAAGAATAAAATGAATGAAAAAGGACAAGTTGTTAGAAATAAAGCCAGATTGGTCTGTAAGGGATATGCACAAGTGGAAGGTTAGGACTTTGATGAAACTTTTGCACCAGTGGCAAGATTGGAAGCTATCAGAATGTTTCTTACTTATTCCTGTCATAAGAATTTCAAAGTTTATCAGATGGATGTTAAGTCAGCGTTCCTCAATGAAGATCTAGAAGAAGAATTATATATGGAACAATCTGAAGGATTCTCATTGACAGACAATTCTAATTATGTGTGTAAGATGAAGAAGGCTTTATATGGACTAAAACAAGCACCACGAGCGTGGTATTATAGACTGGACAAATTTATACAAGAAAAAGGGCTCAAGAAAGGTACTGTTGACAGTAACCTTTACATTAAGTCTAAAGGTGATGATTTACTAATTGTTCTGGTATATGTAGATGATATTATTTTAAGCTGTACTTATGAATCATCTGTCCAATGGTTTTCTAATTCTATGCAAACAGAATTTGAAATGTCTATGATAGGAGAACTGTCATATTTTCTTGGCTTACAAGTAAAACAAAGCTCTGCAGGGATTTTTATCTCTCAAGAAAAATATTTGAAAGAGATATTGAAGAAATTTCAGATGGAAGATTCCTCTGCAGTCAACACACCTATAGTGGTTGGTTGCAAGCTGAGCAAAGATGATATCTCACCTGAGGTTGATCAAAGGACATATCGTTCAATGATAGGCAGTCTTCTGTACATCACAACATCTTGTCCTGATATAATGCAAGCTGTTGGAATGGTAGGTCATTTTCAGTCTGCTCCTAAACAAACTCACTTAGTAGCTGTTAAAAGAATATTCAAATATCTGAAGGGAACAATGACATATGGACTGTGGTACCCTAGAAATCAGAATTTCCAGCTAATTGCTTATTCAGATGCTGATTGGGCAAACTGTGTTGATGAGAGAAAAAGCACCAGTGGAGGAGCATTCTTTCTGGGTGACTCATTAGTTGCATGGATCAGTAAAAAGCAGGGATCCATCTCATTATCCACTACAGAGGCAGAATACATTGTTGCTGCTACTTGTTGCACACAAATTTTATGGATGATACAAACTCTTGCAGATCTGAAGAATAGATTGCTGATATTTTTACTAAACCATTAGCTGCGACCCCTTTTGGATATCTTCGTCAAAAGTTGGGGGTTACAAACTCTTGTATCTAAAATGTGCACCTGGTCAGGGGGAGTGCTTATTGAATATCTGGTGAATTTCCTAAATGCTTATAGATGACAGGGGGAGTTTGTTTCTGCAACAAATATCAGAGGGAGATACTTCTTCTTTGACATTGATGTCAAAGGGGGAGAAAAGATCACTTTCGGTCGAACCGAAGCAGAATCATTTCAAGAGCAGAGTTGAAGAGAAGATGCAGAGTCGAGTGGAGCACGGAGCAGAAGCAGAGTCGTTTCAGGAGCAGAGTCAAGTCCGAAAGGCAATTGGGTGCTTGAGTTTCCATCAATGCCAAAGGGGGATATTGTTGGTAAATATGTAACAACCAGCGAACAGGCAGTGTATACCTGTCATTGATGGTGAGTAAAGTTGTGGTTGTGGAGATGAGTCAGTGACCGTTAGATCAAAGCGCAAGACCCGATCATCGTCGGATCAAGGATAACCTGCACGCCCTTTAAAGAACAAGGAGAAGTGGGAGTAATCGCGATGTGAAAAATCGCGATCTAATCTGAGCCGTCGAGCTAGAAGTGATCTGGACCGTTGAATCTCTGCATGGAGTATCGAGGATCAGGAATCGACACTTTGCAATGTCAAAATATCTTGACAACGAGAAACACGAAATCGCGATGTGTGATTTCGTGATTTAATCGCAGCCGTTGAATCCAAAATGAATCTGGACCATAGAATCCAGTCCCTGTCGGAGTTTCGGGAATCGACACTTTGCAATGTCAAAAACTCTTGACAATGAGAAACCCGAAATTGCGATGTGCAATTTTGCGATTCAATCATAACCGTTGAATCCAAAATGCATCTAGACTATTGATTTTCTTCATCGTAGTTTCAGGGATTGGGACTTTGAAATGTCCAATCCACGTGACATCAAGAACCTTGAAATTGCGAAATGCGATTTCGCGATTTAATCATAGCCGTTGAATCTAGAAATAACCAGGACCGTTGATCTGATCCTTCATCGGAGTTTTGGGGATCGGGATTTCAATATGCAAAGAATCGAGGGCAACACGAATTCCAATTTTGCGATGAGTGAATTCCCGACATAATAGAAACCGTCAGATCTAAATATAATCTGGATCGTTGATCTGTTTACTACACGGAATTTCAGGGATAGGGTTTTTGTATTGACAAGAACTTAGAACATCAGATATCGCGAAATCGAGATACGCAATTTCTCGATAAAGCATATAACGTGTGGGCCACCCAGGAGTCAGTGGAGGACAGGTGTAAGGAGTATAGAGGAAGTCAGGGATCATCATATCGCGGGTCCAAAGGACATATGCACATTATCATTATAAACCCCGAAATCTCGACGAAAGGTCATGGGTAACGGTCACGTGGACCAGGGCTCAGCCAGGAGGGCTGAAGCGCACCACGAATCGGGAAATCGTGAATCACGTGGACATAAACATTATGTCATCATACGTGTCGAAACTCCGATGAAGTGATAAGAACAAGGTCACGGAGTGACGGTCACGTTGATCAGGAGCTAAGCTCAGGAGGGCTAGCAAATGAAAGTGCTGAAACCCAGTTTAAAAGGCAAGAATTATAAATACTATCTAACGGTGCGGATAAAGTTTGAAACTGATCAGAGGGCTGCTGTTCTTCCTCACCTGTTAATGCTTCAGTTATGAATCCGTTAAGAGAAACAGACTGATAATGACAAATCGGTTAGCATTTTAGTTGCCAAGACAGATTTCCTTGTATGATCTATTGGAAGGGGAAGTGGAACCATCAAGGAAGCATGTATAAAAGAAAATGAGCGAGACTGAACCCGGTTGGGCATTCTGTATAGAAAAAGAAGGAAATAGGAAGAAAGGAGAAAGGAGAAGAGGTTGAGGATGAAGTTTTAATTGATGTACAGAATGAAATGAAATGTATATCAAAAACAAAGCAAATGACAGGCATAGTAGAAGACGAATAGAATGACAAAAGAATGTGATGCAGAGAAGACCTGTTGAGGAATAGAAGAATTACAGAACAATTGGTTGAAGATCAGATTTACAGAACAGAGTAAAATGGTAAGAAGTGATTAATCTGAATAAGTTGTCTATGTTTTCATTATTTAATTTTTCTAAGGGTGGTTGGGAGGTGCTCGAGAGGACTGTTGTCCTCAGAAGTTCAAGTGGGTGCTTGAACAATGGAAGTTGTAGCTTCCATCTGGTTGTAGCCAGAGATACAAGGGTGGCAGGGTGGTGCTAGGGAGAACAGGTGTTCTCTATTATGCAGGTTGGAGCCTGTGTAACTGGAAGTTCATGCTTCCATCCAGTTGGTGCTGGAATATTCAGGAAGTTGGTTCTTCCATCCAGTTGGTGCTGGAATAATCAGGGAGTTGGTGCTTCCTTCTAGTGGGTGCTAGAGAAACCAGAGAGTTGGAGCTCTCAAACAAGTTGCAGCTTATAAGACAGAGGTAGCAGCCTCACATTGAGTTGGTGCTCAATTGTAAATGATGTACAGAACTGCAAAAGACTACCTATCATTTCGAAGAAGAAGAGGTTTTCGCCCTTTATGGGTTTCCTCGTGAAAATCTGTCTTTGTGTGTATTTCATGTGTGACTGATGGTCTTTACTCTTACTGTTCATATGTTGTATATTGTGGATCACCACATGAAGAAATATTAATAATGTTTTAACAGACTTAAAATTGTTTAAGATTATAAACAACTGATTCACCCCCCCCCTCTCATTTTTTTTAGTATTTCCAACAACCATGAGTTGGGGGAAAGCGCCCACAATAGAGAAGAAGAATATGATGAGAGGAGGGTGGTGAAAACCCCTGCAGATTTGGTTGAAACTATAAGAAGCCTCATGGAATAATTACAGAGTTGTAAGGTTGAAAATGAAAGGATGAAAAAATAATACGAAAAACAAACTGAAATTATTGTAGTCCTACTGCAAAGCCTATCAGATATACAAAGGTATCTACAACATGGAACAAAAACCATTAATGTGGACATACATCATAATAAGAAAACCCAAAGTCCACATGAGATACAAAATCATGGTGCTGAAAGTATCCCCACAAGGAGGAGGACCTCAAAGAAGGCCCAACATGGACCCAAGAAACATTCAATGGAAGAATCCTCTAGTTAGGAAACTGACAACTCCAAGGAATTTTCTAGCAGTGAGACTAGTTCACATTCCTAGAGGAGAAGAAAGAAGAGGAAAGATTCCAAGAGTCATGACCCTGAAGAGTTTAAGAAAGTCAAACCACCCACTTTCAATGGAGAATTTAAAAAGGGGGAAGAAGCAAAAGTTTTTCTACTTGCCTTGAATAAGTGTTGATCTACAAATCTACTGGATCTACTGGATATGATCTGGGTTATTATGGTTAAGTGATGAAATATTGTAGATCTGAGTGTACACCACGATGCTTTGTGTTGTCTGCGAAGTATAATAAGGGTTGAATATTGACGAATGATTGATGCTATGTGCTTTGTAAATGATATAATCACAGATCTGTGTCCCAGCTAAGGTTGCAAACACCTGAGTCTTGCAACCACCCCTGCCTCTACCTTGGGTGAGACTTCATCTACTTTGCAGGTGTCACCGAAAGGGCCAGTAGTTAGGGATTTGTTGGTGCGCTCTTGAGCGTTTAACCCTGGGTCTGCCCCTGTGCCAACAAATGGTTCCGTTGCTGGGACCTGAAACTCTGATTGTTGGGAACTAAGGAAGAAGAAACTTTGTGCAAAATAAATCTCTGTGTGTATATCTGTTTCCCTAGTGCACAACTTTTTACTCGACCTGTGAAGCTTGGTGCTAGGAATAAGGTCAGATCTGAAGAAAGGAAGATCAGATATGAATAAAAGAAGCAATATTTGAACGCTCTGTGCTCTAAGAAAAGTAAAAGTGGAAATTTCTGAAAGAAAGAGGTCAGATCTGCAGAAAAGAGGTAAGATCTGCAAGCTCTGTGCTCTAATAAAGGTAATAATAGTCAAAAGTTCTTAGATCTGGAAGCTTTGTGCTCTATAGAAGTAAGATAAGTGAAATTTTTTTTTTCTAGAGCATGGCTCTAGGTATGTTTGATAGATTATGTCCTAGCTTAAAAGCTAGGGTATTAATAGATGAGAGAAAGTTTGATATGAATAGATCTGATAAGTATAATGATAGATATGTTATACCTATGCATAGAAAGAATGTTTGGACTAACAAATGGATGCAGGATCCTAGAAAGAATTTTCTACAGGTTAGCTATCATGATTCTAGTTTGCAGTACAGAAGAGGCTGGGGATCATTTAAAATAAAACAAGGATTAATCCTATGTTACAGTTGCAGAAAACCAGGCCATCTAGCTAAGGAATGCCCTAGTAGAAGACCTAGTTGTCTCTGTTGCAAAGCTAGGGACCATGAGGTATTGGATTGCCCTAGAATGATTGCTAAGCTTGAAAGGATAAATTTGAATCATGAAGACCATAAGGCAAATCCAGAAAAGGCAAAAACCCAGCAAGAATCAGAGAAAGTATTAATATAGATGAAAGAAACCCTGAAGGAACATAAAGATGTCTAATTACCAGATATATTCAAAGAAAAGGAGCAAGTTGAAGCAAGAATAGGGGAATTTGACATTGATTGTATTCTTGATGAAGAAACACAAGTGAACATTATGCCAGAAAGAACTTGGGAAGCTATAGGGAAGCCTGCCATGATTCCTTCATTGGGAGGAACAAGACTATTCAGAGGAAAACCGATGATGTTATGTGCAAAACTCGCTCAAATTCCTATGACAATCAATGGAACGTCGACAAAAGAAGATTTTGAGATTATCAAATTCATTGAGGACAATGCCTCGTTTACTATGCTACTCGAAATACCTTGGATTGAAAGAGATCAAGCCAGAAAGAAGGAAGAAGAAGAGATTTTAGAATATCAGAGACAAGAGTTAAAATATTTCATGACTAAAAGAATTGCACAGTTGATAGAAGAATAGGAAAACCTCTCGAAGCCATTTGACACTAGAAGCCCAGATGTTGAGGCCAAAGCTACAAAAAAGGATGAAATTTCTACCCTAGACAAAGAAGAAGTGATATACCTAAACCCTAGGAGAGAATCTCACCAGCATGAAGTGACTATTTCCAAGGAAAATAAGAGTCAAAATGGGAAGAGAATCACCGAGACAAAGCTCACTAGAAAGAAGGCTAGAAATCTAATTAAGAAGAATGCTAAGATTGAAAAATTACAGAAGATCCCAGAGGGTACCTTGCAGCAAGACACTTTGCAGAATTGGAGCTTCGCCAAGATATCATAACAAAGACATATGCCACTTCGCCACGACGAAGAAATATAGTCATTGGAAGCCAATATAACCATTCGACTGCCACTCTGAATGGGTCAGAAAGAAATTATGGCTCGCCACTAGACCATTAGACCGCGCCATAATAGACATAACATAAGTTAATGCAGCCTCATACCCGTTGCAAGTAGACCATTGCTAAGTTTTCCTACTTAGTACATCGTGCCATGCACCGAGAATACTTTTTTCTAAGTGAGAATTTGAGCCCAAAACCTGAGATTACTTCACCCTATGATCATTTCCTTGTTCCCATAATGTTCACTGTAGTCTCTGAATTCATTTCACACTCGAGCTAGTTGACCCAAGCTTGTATGTCAGACGAGCTCAGTGCTGCTGAGAAAGTATTTGAAGAATTTTTTATTGACTTAATGACTGAGAGAGTCATGTCAGAGTGAGGTTTATCTACAGGAATCAAAGCATCGTCAACGAGAGGAATCCAGACCTCCCCTTCCACTTCTCGCGTTGGTCCATTCCAACCGATTGATGAGAAACAGACTAAGCACGGGGATGACATCAGAGATGCCAAGATTATCCCATGCATTCTATCTACTTATTTACCACCTCTAAGCAGTACCATCAACTGTGATAATGTACCTCGAGACTTCAAGTACACTTTGATCACCGCATACCTTCCGAAAGGGGTGCACTCAGTTCATGATGACCAGGATAAGCTTGCAACACTGAAATTTAGTGATTTTAACCTTGGATATCGTAAAGTTTACAACATGTTAGCTCTGCATAAGTACTTAAGCAATACCAAAGGCAATAATTCTAAGATTTTCCCATAGTCATGGACCCAGAACCTCACGCAGTCCACACTACTCAATGTAATGAAGATCTCACACTTCAGAAGACACCAGGAATTCAACGCATGCGTCAAGTTGTTGTTGTCCTACTACAACGGAGGATACTTATGGTTGGACCACCACATTACTATGGATCCGACCTTGATCAATTGGATCATAGGACTTAGTATGCAAGGCCCTGACCCACAAGATTTTTACCCTGGAAAGACCGCAGACCGAGCACTAACGCAGAGGATAAAAGAAACTTATGGTAATGTTGAGAAAGGCATGTGAGGCTACAAGGTAGCCTCTATCTAGAGTGGTGCATTGCACCTTTCCTATCATCTGATCACGAGAAAGCTATTTCGCAAGAACAGACCAACACAAGTGACTAGATTTGTAGTTGACCTCGCAGGGAAGTGCACCGAGGGACTACAGATGAACCAGGCGCAATACCTTATAAACCAGATAGAGATTGATTGCAGAGAAGCACAAGACCAAGGGTATGAGTTACACTTTAGTTGGTTTCTCATACTAATCGCTTTCATCGCCTGGGAGCTACCAGAAGGTGCCACATTTTCGGAGATTGAACCCTTCGAACCACTGGCTATGAAGTTTTGTACGTTGTGGTACTCCAGCGACATGAACAAGCAGTGGCATTCCAATGTCATCTTCCACACATAGAAGAATACAATCCAGTCTACACCACGCCTCACCCCAAACACACTTCATAGGTTTAGACCTTTGATAAAAGTCAGTGCGGAATGCCACTTCACCTATATCACAACACGTGCTGATGAGAACATACAACATCTCTAGTCATACTACAAGTTGACAGAAGAAGACATGGAGAAGATTACCAAGGAATGGTCGGTGGACCTCCTTGTTGCAGTGGACCCCATAGAAATGTCCATCATGGATAGCCCTAAAGTTATGCCAGATACACCTGGACCAAGAAATACTAAGAAGGATGATGAAGTTCAATATGTCCATAGCACATCCACGAAAACTACTTCGATCTCACCTGCACAGGGAGGTGATGGTGAAGAACTAGGTGGCATAGAAGTTGAGCAAAAAAAAGGCAAGGTTAATCCACCTAGAGAGGAGTAGGATCCCTCTAAGAAAAGGAAGATTACCCCACCAAATCGCTCATCCCGAAAGAAAACTAAGGCCACCCGGAATACGTTTAAGACTACCCTCACACCGAACGACTTCGACTTCTTAATTGCTGCGCTGAATTATGCTTCAGTAGAGATCGCATAAAAGCAAGAAGTGAAGCAGGAGGAGGTATTCAGCTGAATCAAGGATGAAATTCAATAAGTGCAGAAGGCACTCCAGTCCAGCCGAGTAGTTTCTACTTCACCCTTAACAATTGGAACAACACGAGTAGGCGATGAGCCCACCCAATTTCACCAGATCGTCGATAAAGTCGAAGCTCACCTTTGAGAAGCTCAAGAAGAAACAACACAAGACACCCAGGATTTGACATAACTACAGAGCGCACTTGTATAAAAATAGAGTAAGGAAGAACGGGAAAAGCTTGCCCTACAAGCGAAGTGGGATGTGGAAAAATCACATTTACAATAGAGCAAGGACCAGTTGCTAGCAGAGCAACTTGAAGTACAGGCAAGGGTTCACAAAGCACTTCGCTCTGTGACAGTCATAGAAGTAAAGATTTAAGAACGTGTCCCACAATAGGTGGCACAAATTGAATAAGTAATCCAACAACTTCAACAGCGCATCGCAGATATGGAACTTCGTACCGTGCCCAAGACTCCTCAAGAAGTAAGATATCTAAGGGAGGCAACTTCCTGTAGCAGAGTTGGCCGATTAAAAACCTTTTCCTTGGAATTCAAGAAGTTGAGCGCTAGAAGCACCCAGAATTATGAGAACCTCACATAGAATCGAGAGTTGTAGGCATTGGAGGCACAGCTCCAAGAATCAAAGCATCATGTAGATACGCTACAGGCACAGCTGAAGGCCTTGACCCTAGTCGAAAGAATGAAGAGATTTACAGAACACTGCACCACCCAAAAATAGGTACACACGCTACAAAGTAAAGTGATGGAAGTCTCCCAATGACTTTAACCAATCTTAGAAAAGGCATGCCAACTGTTCACTAAAGTTGAAATCCAAAGAGTCTAGCTTGAACAGGATGTCATCATTGCAGAACAACGCCTGGAAGGGCCAATAAATGATGCAGTGATCCAGGAGTTCACTGAGGAAGAAGCTTTCACACTATAGTAGGTCGAAGTAGCTCGAGCCAATATCGAGGCATTCGAGGCTGAATTGATCAGACTAGAGTGACTCAGGACGAGTCACAAGTGAGTGTTGGGGGCCTATTGTCCCTTGACCAAGTTTTGAGGAACACTTGGTCATATTTGACCGCTTTGGACTTCGACAGACTATCAAATATGGAGCGTCAGGCGAAGCAGAGATCACAGGATCTCGGTCCACTTTTGGGCCTTTTTAGGGTTTTGGGTTAATGTAATGGGAAAGGGATGTCGGCCCGTGAGTTTACCCACGCTTAGGCCCACTTTTGTAATATATAAATAGAAGGATAAGAAATGTAATAAGTAGTAGATGTGATTGATTAGTACAATTTGTAGTGCATCTATGTGATGTTGAATAACTGATATGTGCGAACTGTGTAAGGCTTGCAAGGCTAAGTGCAAGTTACTGTGAGGTTGTTATAGAAATCTAAGTGTTGTAACGCAAGGAAGAAGGATCTAGCGAGATGTGAAGATATTCTGTCCTATGTGAAGAAGGGTTTTGGAGGCTTTGTGCTTGTAACAAATTGAAGATGATAATAAAGAAGAAGATCTCGTGGACATAGCCCCAGGGTGGGGGTGAACCACGTAAATATTTGTGTTATGCTCTATGTTTTGATTCAATGTGTTTTTTTTATTATGCTATGTTCTTTGATATATCCACTTATGCTCAGTGCTTCTTAGATATATATTATTGTTAGATCTGATGTGTATGAGGATGCTTAGTGCTGATCTACTGGATCTGATCTAGGTTACTATGGTTAACTGCTGAAATACTATAGATATGAGTGTACACCGCGATGCTCTATGCTATCTGTGAAGTATAATAAGGGTTGAATATTGAAAAATGATCGATGCTAAGTTCTCTTTAAATGATATAATCACATATCTGTGTCCTAGCTAAGGTTGCAGACACCCGAGTCTTGCAACCACCCCTGCCTCTACCTCGAGTGAGACTTCAACTGCTTCGCAGGTGTCGCCGAAAGGGCTGGTAGTTAGGGCTTTGGTGGTGCACTCTTGAGCCTGGGTCTACCCTTGTGCCAACAAGACTTTAGAAGACACTATTTAGAAGGCAAGATAATTCTATGAGAAATAAAAAATAAGGCAGAACCTCATAAGGATTGGAAAAATAAAAGTAAGTTGGTATTCAATAAGAAGGGGTTTAAATCCTCAAGATTTAAGAATCATGTGAAAAGTTCTAAAATTATCCTTCCTACTAAAAGTGTGTATCAACAAAGTTTTCCATCTCAGAGTGGTAACAAAACTCTTTGGATCAGCCCAAGGTAATAATGATAATAAAAAGCAATAAACCTTGAAATGTTGGGGTTGTGGATAAGAGAATTTGTTCAGGGACTTCCCACATAGGAAACATGACAATAGGAGGGTCTACAACATCCAAGAGGCTACCATAATCAATGATGTGGCCAGAAACATGCCACAAATTTATGCAGCCCTGGATAATAGACAGGATGACCACCAAGCTTCAGTGGTGGAGATGGAAGGTATGATTTCCAACCATATAGTTTCCATTTTAATTGACCCTAGTTCTAATCTAAGTTATCTTTCCCCTCAAATTGTTAAGAAATGTAAATTGCAACAAGTAAAGCATGCTAAATCACGGTTGATACAACTAGCCACTGTAACCAAAAGAAAGGTACCAGAGGTCATACCAACATGCAAATTCATTATGAGTGTATTACCCATTCAAGAAACCCTAAACATGATCCTTTTAATATCTTATGACCTATTGATTGGCATGGACTGGTTGGCTACCCATAAAACCAAGTTGGACTGTTACAATAAAACTTTGAGGTTTGAAGATGAAGAAGGGAGAAAAATAACCCTACAAGGAATTCAAAAGCCCATCTCAGTAAGATAAATGTCATCCCTTCAAGTGAAGAAGTATTGTAGAAAAGGATGTCCTTTGTATGCAATGAAAGTGTTGAAATTTTTTGAGAACAATAAAACAAGCCTAGAGGACCATCCCATATTAAGAGAGTATAAATATGTGTTTCCAGAAGAGGTACCAGTTTGTAACATACCCCACTAGCCACAGGTCGGGGTATGCTGCATACAATCCCACCCTTGGACTTCTTTCTCATACCGATACCTTCTTGATTTATTAAAGATCCATAAGATAAGAGAATTAACAACATGCATAGTAATATCCAACAAGCATGCATGTTTTAAAGATTCAATTAACGGTAATTAAATATACAATGGAAAAACATCCATACTCAGACAATAAAATCACAACGGAGAGAACTTATCTTTATGAAAGATGACACTAGTTGGTTGTAGACCAAGGACGTTCCACCCAACCATATAAACTACTGCTCCAAATCTCAACAAGAGCGTCACCCCCGAGCTAGGGCTATGAATCCACAAGGATGGTTCCAGAGTGAAATTGGCTTCCCAAACCAATCATCTCTCAAGATCTCACAGGATTCCCAGCACTCACAGCAATCCATGTGCCCAACTCTCTTCTACCCAGCTTGCACCACCCGAGAGAACGAACATCCACCTTTCTCTACCACGCAGTCCCTCAGGTAGTCCTTCTCCTTATTCGGGCCTCCTGCACAACTGTTCCAGAATGTCAATGCTGGAACTCTCAGGACTCGTAGTTGTGAGCCAACCTAGACACATGCCAATGCATCTCAGACATGCAGGCCTCAAGGCACAATTAGATCACACCAACGAAGACTACATACAACTATCATGTGGCTAATTCTTTCGCAATTCGGTCCCCCTTCCCGAGACCAATACGCAGGTGAGGATGGATGGAGGAGGTAGGTAAGAACATGGGACTATGTGAGGGTAAGAATGAGGTAACACAAAGGTGATGGAGAGGAAAATCCAATGACCAAACCCACAATAGGACCAGGGGCGGGTTTAAGTATGTTTGTGGGGAAATCAAGAACCTCCTGGCCTCCCCAAGAAGCTCACGTGACCAATTCCCCCCTTTAGGAAAAAAGGTAATTAACATAGGAACAACATTTAGCCTCTCAAGCCCCCTCTCTTGTGGAATCATAGACCCCTATACCTCTAGTCCTTTCCCGTCTAACAACCAACGATGTGTTTATTATTAATAATGATCAAATCATTACATTTCTTGAGCATAATGGCCCTTTAAATAATTGTTTGGGCACTCAGGCCTCTTAGCATTGTAACAATACATTATTTAAAATGGTGGTTCACAACCTGGGGTGTTACACAGTTCTACCTCCAAGAAGAGATATTGATTGTTCAATAGAAATTATATTAGGAGCGGTGCCAATGTCTAGAGCACCCTATAGAATGAGTACACCATAGCTAGTTGAGCTCAAACTAAAACTAAAGGAGATGTTGGATAAAGGTTACATTCGGCCTAGTGTGTCTCCTTGGGGAGCACCAACTTTTTTTGTGAATAAGAAGGATGTCACACTTAGGTTGTGAAGAGACTATAGACAACTCAATAAAATGACCATTAACAATAATTATACCTCGCCAAGGATTGATGACTTGTTTGAACAATTAAGGGGCGCTAAAATTTTCTCCAATATTTACTTGAGGTATGGATACCATCAAGTCTGAATTAAGGATGAATACATCCAGAAAACAACCTTTAGGACAATATATGGGCACTATGAATTTGTGGTGGTGCCATCTGGGATTAACAATGCACCAACCACTTTTATGTGCTTAATGAATAATGCACTCAGTAAGTTATTGGACAGATTTGTGTTGGGTTTCATTAATAATATCCTAATATATTCTAAGAGTATGGAAGAGAATGAAGTACATCTGAAGTTAGTGCTTCAAGTTCTAAGAGAACATCATTTCTATGTTAAGTTTAGTAAGTGTGACTTTTTCCAAAAACAAGTCCATTACTTAGGCCATGTTATTCTGAAGAAGAAGTGGAAATTGATCCTGACAACATCAAATCCATTATGGATTGGCCTACCCCAAAATATGTATTTGATATTAGATCCTTTATGGGCCTAACAGGATATTATAGAAGGTTCATAAAGGGATTTTCCAAGATTGGTTTCCCAATCATATCCCTTCATAAAAAGGGAGTTAAATTCATTTGGACATCATAATGTGAAGAGACATTCCAAGTGTTGAAATACATTCTAACCAATGCACCTGTGTTGAAGACTACATACCCAAACAAGGACTTCCTTGTGTGTACAGATTCTTGCAAGGAAGGGCTCGAAGGATCCCTTATGCAATAAAGACATGTGATTTTCTATGAATCCATAAAATTGAATGAGCATGAAATGAATTATGTGACCCACGATTTGGAATTGGTTGCCATAGTAAATTCTTTAAAAGTTTGGAGGAATTACCTCCTAGGTAGAAGATTTGTGCTTATGACAGACCATAGTGGGTTGACATATTTGTTTGATCAACCAAAGAACAATGCTAGAAAATCTAGGTGGATGGCTCTCCTCAATGAGTTTGATTTTGAAATCAAACATATTAAAGGAAAATAAAATAGGGTGGTTGATGCCATTAGTAGAAGTATGAAAGTGATTCACTTGGAAGTTGTAAGCACCTGTGAATTAGACATCAAGGAGAGAATCAAAAGTGCCCAAGAAACATATGCATTTTTCAAGACTGTGAAATCATACCTAAAAAAAGATCCCACAGGGATGAAGTATGACGGCTATAAAATGTTGTATGATGGCCTGCTAACTTATAAAGGTAGGTTGTATATTCCAAATTGTGATGAATTGAAGAGGTTCATAATGGATGAACTACATAAAATACCATATACTAGTCATCCTGGTTATCAGAAAATGATTACAGCCACTAAGAAACTATTTTATTGGCCTAGAATGAAAAAGGGCATAGCTTATTAGTTAGCTAAATGTCTAGAATGTTAGCAAGTTAAGGTAGAGAACCAACATTCAACAGGGTTGTTTCAACCCCTACCAATTCCTGAATGGAAATGGGAAACCATCTCTATGGATTTCATCATAGGATTGCCTAAATCGACCAAGCAGAATGACACCATTATGGTAGTTGTAGACAAACTGAGCAAGGTTGCTCACTTTATTCTTGTTATGTCAACTTTCAAGGAAATAGATATTGCTAGTATTTTCATGAAAGATATATTTAGGGTGCATGGAATTCCTAAGTAAATCATATCAGATAGAGATACACAATTTAATTCAAATTTTGGAGATATCTATTTGTTGTTCTTGAAACTAAATTTGTATTTATTACATGTCCTATCACCCTCATACTGATGGGAAGACATAGAGGGTAAACCAAGTGTTAGAGGACAAGCTAAGGATGCATGTGATGCATCATCCCAAGAAGTGGGAAAACTACCTACCACTGGTAGAGTTTTCTTATAACAATGGATATCAAGACTCATTGAATATGATCCCTTTTGAGGCCCTTTATGGTAGTCAATGCAATATTCCAATTAGCTAGAATAACCCAGTAGACAGAATTACAATGGAACCATATATGCTAGAATAATTGGAATAACAAGTAGTTCAAATAAAATATAATCTGAAAGTGACTCGAGGTAGATAGAAAATCTATGCAGATAGAAAGAGAACTCCTAGAGAGTTCAAAGTAGGGGATCATGTGTATCTCCGAGTTAGGCCCAGAAAAATTTCCTTTAGAATGGGAACTTGTGCCAAGCTATCACCTCGGTATTATGGACCCTTTGAAATTTTGGACAAAGTAGGACTTGTAGCATATAGACTAGCACTTCCTCCCACAGTGAAGGCACATAATGTTTTCCATGTTTCGTTACTGAAGAAATATGTACATGATTATAATCATATAATTGATTGGTCTATGATTCAGGTGGAACCAGAGGGATAATTCTTGCTATATCCACAATGCATAATAGACAGGAGATAAATCTCACTCATGAACATAACCATTGCATAGGTCAAAGTGAAATGGAAACACTTTGGTCCAGATGAAGCTACATGGGAAATGGAGGATGCTAGGAAACATGCATACCCATTTTTTTTTATTGTTGTACATACATAGCACATCAGTAGGTAGAACATCGAGGACAATGTTCCTTTAAGGGGAAGAGGATTGTAATACCCATGTTTCCCGATCTTGTAAATATAAATATATTCTACTAAAACACTATGGGAACATTGAATATGTGTGGACGTTGGAATTGATAAACCTTTTTGTTATAAAAGGTAATGTATATATTTTTTGTTACTAAATAAAATGGAAAATGTTCCATAATTGTTGAAGGGGTTTTCCAAGGTAGATCATTATGCATGAGATAAATGGTGAGGGGAACCAACAATGGTGTAGATGAACCCTACTAGAAAAATAGTCTACTTGATTTAAATTATTCAGACCTAGAACAATCCTATGAACTAGAAAAATAAACTACTAGTTAGGTTGGTAGTTGGGAAGTCCTCCTCAAGAGTCAATGAGGAGATGGGAAGAGTACCCATTTAAAAAATTCCTAACCTGACCCACACAATTGGGAATTGGACACAAAAAATCTTGTTGAGGAAGGAAAGAAAAGAGGGGAAACTCGTGGGCAAAGGAAGAGGATGGAAAAATATGATTCTCGTGACCATTTTTCTGAAGAGGGAGAGCATGTGCATCTCTTTGGTTCGAAAGAGAACTTAGAAACAAATTGTTTCTGGGTATAGGAATTTGTTGGGAAACGTTTTCATTCCAAGTTGATAAATGGGGTTCACTACTACATATTGTAAAAATTCCGACGTTTTATTTGCGGCGTTATGGACAAAATTGTCCATATTGTCGCAAAATAGAAGAAATTTATTAAAAAAAAAAATCATGTTGCCCGATAACGTCGGTCTTGCCACGTTAACGTCGGTCTTGCCACAATTTCCACTGGAATGTCTCTCTTGCCATGTTTTCCACTTGAATGTCTCTCTTGCCACGTTTGTGAAGCTGTATGTCGCACTTGCCACGTTTGTGAAGCTGTATGTCGCACTTGCCACGTTAACGTCGCTCTTGCCACGATAACATCGGTCTTGCCACGTTTTCCACTGGAACGTCTCTCTTGCCACGTTTGTGAAGCTGTATGTCACAATTGCCACGTTAACTTCGCAATTGCCACGTTAATGTCGCTCTTGCCACGTTTTCCACTGGAACGTCTCTCTTGCCACGTTTTCCTCTGGAACGTCTCTCTTGCCACGTTTGTGAAGTTGTATGTCGCAATTGCCACGTTAACGTCGCTCTTTCCACGTTAACGTCTCTCTTGCCACGTTTTCCACTGGAACGTCTCTCTTGCCACGTTTGTGAAAATGTATGTCGCAATTGCGACATTTTCGAAACTAGGTTTTCCCCTCCAACGGTCACCTTAGTATGTTCACCAAGTCAAAATACCAACGGTCACTTAGGACTTTTTTACGTCGGAATTGCAACGTTACAAAATCTATAAATATGTTTCATTTGACGGATGTTGCGACAAGTTTGCTATAATAACAAAGAAATGAAGGTTTCAAAATCTGCTCATATTGAATTTTTTAGTAGTGAGCCATTATGTGATAAGTATGAGGAAGAATATGATTTAGAGACATAAATTTTGTCTTCTACAACATACCTTAGTTTTCCATCAAAGTTGGGATCTCCTAAAGATGATTTTGAATAATGATGCTACCTCTTTATCCTCCCATTCGCATACATTTATAGAACAAAGAAGCGAAGAAAGCATTGAAGACCCTTTATAAGTGTTTGCAAAGAAATGGGCCCTTGGATCAAAAGATGTATGTACCAGACATCCATAGTGACATAATATCTTTTCAAATGAGAATTTGTAGCTTCTTACATAATTATCAATCCAACAACCTGAACACCTACTCACTTCGTGAATAGATCTATGCCCATAATTACATATTGAAAGTGTCTTCTTCTTTTCTAGTACAAAAGGTCCAATAAAATAGATTCCCCAATGATCAAAATTTTGCATTAGA
>ML807202.1:3195-48472 GCA_009831015.1 Picea engelmannii
ACTGCAACTGGCACTGCAAACCTAGGGTTTTATGAGGAAACCCTAATTTCTCAACTTCATAAATTTGCAGATCTGATCCAGGGAATATATGCACCCTACTTAGACGACCTTCTTAGTGAGTTCAGTAAGTTCTCAATGAGCTTGATAATGGGGGAAACTGAGGATATTCCTTCCAACGGTTAGATTGTTATGAAGGAAACCAACTCCGATTCCATGTTGAAATTTTAGTATGCTCATTTAACCATAGACAATGTCACATGATTGTCATCCAACCATAGGCATTCACATATTCCACCCCCGAGCACACTAAGATTTACATAGAATAATTCAGGAAAGGCTACTTCATAACCAATAGATAAACCCTAGCTGCTAACTACAACAACAACTCAAGACACGTAGAGCGCTCCTTCTCCAAGGGTAGCGCACAAGAGAGAGAGTCTCCATATCCACAGAATAAGTGCCATACACAACTGCAACAATTGCAACTGTACTACTCTCTCAACCTTGCGCCATACTTATCAAGAATATCACCAAAAACACCACCAAGAATATAACCAAGAGTTTCACCAAGAACCACCAAGAGAATCACCAAGAATATCATTTGATAGCGCTATAGAGAGACCAAGAACAAGAGATGACCATATGCCCTTATTCCTCGCAACTGCAATTGCAACTCTCCAAAAGACTTGCGCTTTGACTGGGTATACAAATGAGCTAAAACTTCCTCTATTTATATTAATCTGTCTAATGACTTTTCTGGCTGGGCCGACCTGACTTTCTAGTAATTATATTTTATGTTTATATTTTTCCTATGGATCCAACTTGTATTTATGGAAGATAATATTCTAATATTATTTATTCTGCTAGACTGACTTGTCTTCTAGGGTTTCCACACATCTGTTTAATGGTTCACTTGCTTCCAAAATATTCTGTTCTAAGTCATAGGTTACACATGGAGGTTAATACCTCCCGCAGCTACCAAAACATCAACACCTTGTGACTTCTTCCAATTACCATGATAACCTTATGTTTCCCCTTTTCCTACCCCTAATCCTCTATAATTTAATCACTTACTTCTTTTTCTTCTCTTTATTCTTCTGTTAATCTGCTCTACCTTCCTAATCATATCTTTCTCTTTACCTTTTACCTTTAATTTACACTCTATGCTAATTGCTCTACCAACTTATTATACATCATATCTCTCTCTTGATCATATTAGGTCAATATACATCATAACTCATATTCTATTTTGATCTCTTAATGTCATTTTCTTCTTTTTCCTCAACATATATTACATTATATATATCATTTTTTACCATTTGGTTAATTAATATCTTTCTCATCACCATTTTAAGAGAATAATAATAATAATACAATAATGTATTATAATACATTACAATAATACTTCATTATATTATATCATCATATTATAGTATCATAATACCTTATGTTCACTATTGTTATTGTTTGTTAATTTAAGCCCTCATCGTTTCACTCGTTCATGTCCCTTCTTTTCGCTATATCATCATATTATCATTCTATATCATTATCTTTATTAATAAATGAGATCTTTTAAATCATCATTTTAAGTTATACATTATGACAACTACCATTCATATTCTAATTTAATCCCCCATTTTTATATCTTTTCTTCACACAATTATTTACATCTTATATATTAGACTTTATTTCTATTCCCTGTGTTTATCTTATCCTTCTTATAATCATATTTTGATATAATAATGTATCTTACTAAATTACCACAATACATTATTATATTCCATCATTTTAAGACATATAATATATTATTATTATTATAATATTAATATATAATAATACAATAATATATTATAATACATAACAATAATACTTCATTATATTATATCATCATAATACATTATGATATTATACATTATTATATTCCATCATTTTAAGACATATAATATATTATTATTATTATTATATTAATATATAATAATACAATAATATATTATAATACATAACAATAATACTTCATTATATTATATCATCATAATACATTATCATATTATAGTATCATAATACCTTAAGTTCAATACATTATGATATTATACATTATGATATTATAGTATCATAATACCTTAAGTTCACTATGTATTATATCATCATAATACATTATCATATTATAGTATCATAATACCTTAAGTTCACTATTGTTTGTCAATTTAAACCCTCAACCCTCATCGTTTCACTCGTTCGTTTCCCTTCTTTTCGTTATATCGTCATATTATCATTCTATATCATTATCTTTATTATTAAATGAGATCTTTTAAATCATCATTTTAGGTTATATGATATGACAATTACCATTCATATTCTAATTTAATCGCCCATTCTTATATCCTTTCTTCACATAATTATTTACATCTTATATATTATACTTTCTTTCTATTCCCTTTGTTTATCTTATCCTTCTTATGATCATACTTTGATACAATAATGTATCTTACTAAATTACCACAATACATTATTATATTCCATACATTATTATATTCCATCATTTTAAGACATTATTAATTTATATTATTATAATACATGACTATTATTAACTGAAATTCAAACACTCATCCCAAATCGTCATTATTAAATATTATAATTGTTGATCCACATCCATTCCTCCTCAACGACTACTTTATAATTTTTTTTTCACCTTTGCATTATCAATAGACATATTGATTATTTTCATTAATCTTTATTCAATGGTCATCTTTACTCCCTTCTATTTAATACATATCTTAGCACTCTTTTTCCCTACATCTAAGCCTTTTGGTTGTCCCTAATGATGGGTGGAGTGTCCACTTGAAATGTTGGATGTTTCAAAAACAGGTACACAGTTTCTATCCATAAACACTCTCAACGATAATAATACTCCTCTATTTTCTCTTTATCACAAATTTTGAATCACCAAAAACAGATCTTCCAATAAAAAGTTATGCTAATTGTAAGTTACGTACATTTCAAACCCTTAATTTAGAGTATATGTGGATGACTGAACTTTTTCTTGATATATATATGAACTTTAAACCCCTACGAGTATGAAATTTTGGCCTGTAGTACTCTGATATGACTTTTTAAACTCCTGAAAATTACAGAGTCTGAACCTTTATTGATAAAAGGTTATAACACAGATACCAAAATGGCTTGTTTAAGACTAATTTTAGGATTCGTAAAAATCCCCAAATTCCACAAGATTTATATCACAAATTATAATGATTCAGAATTAAAAAAAAAAAATCATATATTATTCGCTATGTATCCTTAA
This sequence comes from Picea engelmannii, assembly GCA_009831015.1. Classification (NCBI taxonomy): domain Eukaryota; kingdom Viridiplantae; phylum Streptophyta; class Pinopsida; order Pinales; family Pinaceae; genus Picea; species Picea engelmannii. The sequence continues at coordinate 6,497 of ML807202.1, forward strand.
GATTATAAAAATTTCAGAGTCTGAAACGTCACATAAAATAAGTTACAGTGAAAATTCCAAGATGATTCTTTTAAAATTGATTTCATGATTAGTCACAAGCCCTGTCTTTCATGGAATATTTATCCAAACTTATAGCGAACCATAACCTGATTTTTTTACCACTTATATTATGAAATGTCTTCCGATTCTACACAAAATTTCACTATCTAAAAATTTCCAGAAAAATAGTTATAGAAAAAATTCCAAGATGACTCGTTTAAAATTGAATTTAGGATGAGCCACTAAACCTATATTACACAGGCTATATATCCGAAATTATAAGGAACTAGACCTTGAAATTTTTACCAACTATATCTTGATATTTCACCTCAGTCTCCTCAAAATTTCACAATTTGAATCGTCCCATAAAAACGTTATAGTGAAATTTCCAATGTGTCTCAGTTGGAGGAGAAAAACCCTAGGATTGTAAGCTCTAAAACCAAATGTTATGATCCAACGCCTTAAAAAAGATAAGAAGTCAATGAATATAGTCCACTTCGAGACATGAACTTCCTTTTACAATATATCCAATTTAGAATACAATATGAGATGAGATATCATGATCGTAAGACTAGTTTTCCTTGGTATATGTATAAGAGACAAATGGTACAATTATAATGAAAGGGTGTAATAAAGGATTCTAGCCTACATATAAATATAACAATATAAATGTAATAATTTAATATTTAGGGATTAATAATGGGGTTTATGCATAACATGGGGCTTTGTCCAGGGATTAACAGATGACTTGTTGATATGATGCCAATTTTCCATTGTATTTCAGGTTGTAACTTGCATCCAAGTGACATTCAAGGACATTTGAAAAACTGGTCATGTTGGAATAAAAACCAAATTAATTAGTAGAATTTAATTTTTTCACCTCACACATGTTTTTTTCCATTACAGATCCTAACATGCCTTATGTTGATAAATAGGGAAGTGATTTGTAAAGTTGACCCCACAACATGAAAATTTTCATTGCATACCACTTAAAGAAACCCTAGACTTGAAAGTCATATGATAGAACACATGTCAGAGCATGCGACTAGCAGAGGAAGGGAACCACTAGCATAATTTTGATGTCTGAGATCCAATGAAATTGATGATTCATTGATTTAACACTTGGTTATCATTATATCATGAGTATCATCTAACATCCAAATGCCATTTAGTGACCCTGCAAAAATGGTCTCAGGGGAAAAAAAACCAAATGGATTAGTAGAATTGGATTTTATCACCTCACTGTTGATAGAGAAAACAACCTCTTTAACAATAGGGGCTCTCCCTAGTCAGAAGTCCCAATTAGAGCCAACACTATGTAGAATAGGGAATCCATCTGGATTCTATCTCAACAACCATTACTAGGTTTACCATGAGATTTTAATTTCTTAATGCATAATGAAAATGCAGGGATGATCCTAATCTATATGAAAAGTGAAAATCTATTCTATATTTCTTATCTAGGAGAAAGTAAATGGATATTTAAGTACATCACCAAACATAAAACTACTTCTATATTCGGTAAGAAATTTATTGAGTTAATAAAATAAAAAATATAAATAATTGGATGTAGAACATTAGAACGGTTTAGAATAAACCAAATAGTTATAATTCTATGCTTATTGATTTAGAAAAACATATGAGAGAGAAATATAAACACAAATGCATTTTTTATACATGAGAATAATCTGCACTATAAAGAAACATTCTTACTACAACTCCAATGCTCAACAAAGTAACAAAAAAAATTCCACATACTTGCAACATCATAACCATAGTCTTCCTCTAAAAATAGCTTGACCAAAATGGCTTCTCCCCATTAGAGTTCTATACAAAATTTTTCAAAAAATTGAAACAAGCAAAAGCTCTTTTCTTTTGGTTCCCATCCTATTCAGAAGTAGTCAAATAAGATTTAGTTAAGAAATTTCAATAGTTCCTTGAACTACTTATGGCATTGGGTTCTTGCATAATTTCTTCTTTTTCTTGCACGTGACTATTGATGTAATGTTCCCATGCTCCAAAATTTTCATTAATAAGATTAGAATAAAATATTACATGTTGCTCTATTGGAACCCTGAGTGAAGTGAGGTTCTTCTTTAGTTTTGCAATTCTTTTTTCCATTTTTCCAACAAGAATTTTAATTAATCATTTTTTCTTAGTTGGAGCTTCCACATGTATCTTAAGTCTTGGGATGATGACATTGAAGATAACAAGGATAGATTGTTCCAAAAACTAGATTTTTTGTGTATAAAATCAGCGACATAAACACACTAACACATAGAGGTATTGTCACACACTTAACAACCTAAATATTTCTATCTTCAAATGAAAATAACCCACATCACAACTATACTTAATAAGCAGAAACACACATTACTAAGAAAAAATTGCAGCGGAAAATAACAATGAACAACAATCACAAATCCATGTCAACACCCAAAATTTTTGGCAACTAGCCAGGGAAAACCCCAATGTGGGGAAACCCAATGAGAGATTTTATTTAGCTTCAGAAAAGTACATATCAACAACATGAATACATTTTCCAGCAAGAGAAATTCACTTACAACACCCAACAATCCCCTCAATATTCTGCCTTGGAAAATGTGCCAAATCTGTACTGCTGTATGACCCACCCACAAAACAACACTTTGAAAAACATGCTCATAGGTTGCTGTATGAATAGTAAAGTAAGACCCTTCTGTAGCAAGGAGTACTCCAAAACTAGCCTCGAAAAACATCCAAGCAACAACCTCGATTTTCATGCCCTTCTTTCGTGCTGTACAAACTGTACGATTCCGTACAATACAACCTTCTGCAACAATTATTTTCACAACACCTCTCACATAAAAAACTGATTTGGGAAAAGTGCTCAATGTCTCTTGGGAAAAGTGCCAAGTTTGCTGCCCTCACTCTCCTTCTACAAGCTCTCTCCGAAATCTCTCTCAAAAAAGTGTCTTGCAAACTGCCCTAGGTTCACTCTTATAGCTAAAAATGACTTTTCACATCTAAATGTCTTTTCACCTTCCCCATCCCTAAATCTAATGGCCAAGATCTAATCTTGCCTTTACAAGATCAAGGGACATGATCCATTCCCTCCAAAATAAATCACTTAAATATATTAAAGTACAATTTTACTTTATGACATAAGTGCACTTTACAAAAAACCACTTTAAGTAAAAGAGCCACTTTATTATAAATTTATAAAACACCTTTTACAAAGTTAAGTGCCTAATAGTGTAAATGTGAGGTTACTCCCAAATACAAGACACAACATGCATAGTACCTCCCGAGCTACCAAAATCTAACACTCCCTCTTAGCGAGGGATTTACTTGCTGCCATCACCATCATCCAGTCTCATCCTCACGTCCATTACACTGTTCATGGTAGGATATCCCTTTGAACCTAGAGCCAACCTCAATACTTGTACTGAACTTGAATCAGAAGACATCCTCCTGACAATTACCCTTAACCCTGATCTCCTCAGAGAGTCCATCGTCTCACTTTGAGCTTCTATTTGCTCACACCATTTGAGCCTCCTGCCATTTCTCTGAAGAGACTCCCTCTCTTCACTTGGAATGAAAGAATGAATCCTTGGTACCACTACAGTCTTAGGAGACTCCTGCTCCTCATCTGAATCTGAATCATAACCTGTATGTTGTCCTCACATCATGTACAACCTATCCATCTGCTCACCAATCATCTATGGTTTGACTGGATCCACTCCCTCCCTGTAGATAAATACATGTCCCCTCTTGAACATTGTAGAATATCCAACATCTTCCAAGGTTGAGACCAAGAACAGGTTAACCCTCAACCCCGGAACAAACATAAATCCATCAACCTCCAGGAGTCCTCCATACTCGAGTTAGAATCTAATCCTTCCAACTCCACGTACATCTGGTGTCATACCTCCTTCACTCTCCACCAGTCGGCCATGACCTGTCTCTGTGATACTAAGGAATATACACCATATTCCTGTCATGTGATAAGAGGATCCATTTTCAATAATCCATCTACTGTCACGAAAAAATCCAACACTACTGACACTAGAAACTAGAGTGACCAAAGAAAATTCCCTATCAAACTTAGACGAAAAGTCCTCTATAGCTATTGTTGCTGCTATATCATGCCCCTCTCGTTCCTTCATCTTCTTCTTCTTCTCGGGATAGTGAGTAGCAAGGTGCCCCAATTGGTTGTAGTAGTAACGTCTGACTTTACTCAAGTCCTTCTTGGAACTCCCTTTCTTATTCCCCTTGCCCTTTGCTGCAAGAACAACATCCTCATCAACTTTGTCTTCCTTCTGTCCACTACTTTGACATCCCATCCAGATCTTCTCCTGAGTGAATTCGTCCCATAGTCTATTCCAATCTAGAAAATTCTCCCGACCCACCACACACTTCATGAAGACATCCCACTCCTTTGTGAAGCCTTTCAAGGTTATTCTTCCCAACTCAGGTTCTGATATGACCTCCCCTACTGTAGCTAACTTGTCCTTAACCCGAGCTATCCGAGTAAGATAGGATGCAACATCCTCACCCTTATCCATCTTCGTGGTCATGCAGTTTATCCTTTAAGGCCATCTTCCGTTTTATGTTCTTAGCCTCATATAAATTTTTCAATGCCTCCCGCATGTCATATGCTGTCTTCTTCTAAGTCAGATGTAGGATGAGTGGGTCCTTCACTCCATCCAGAATGATCCTATGTGCTTTGGCTTCCTTTAACTCATGAAAATTCAAGGCAACACGATCTGTTGTGGGAGCTATAACAATAGTGCTGACATAACTCCAAATATTGTTCTCCTTGAGAACAAATGTCATCCACACCTTCCACTGCAAGTAGTTGGAAATTCCTTCCAACCGATCCTCAAATATGATGCATGTAGCCATTTCCCTGTCAACTATTCAAAGAAAAAAACCAACAGATTTCCCCCTTCAAATCTAGCCAAAAATAACACTACTCATTGTAACTCAGAGCCCAACCTTTGATACCATGTAGAAAATCAGTGACATAAACACACTAACACATAGAGGTAATGCCATGCACTTAGCAACCTAAAGATTTCTGTCTTCAAACAAAAATAACCCACATCACAAATATACTTCATAAGTAGAAACACACATTACTAAGCAAAATTTGCAGTAGAAAATAACAATGAACAACAATCATAAATCCATGTGAACACCCATAAATTTTGGGAACCAACCAAGAAAACCCCAATGTGGGGAAACCCAATGAGAGAGATTTTATTCAGCTTCAGGAAAGTACATATCAACAACATAAATACATTTTCCAGCAAGAGAAATTCACTTACAACACCCAACAATCCCCTCAATATTCTTCCTTGGAAAATGTGCCAAATCCGTACTGCTGTATGACCCACCCACAAAACAACACTTTGAAAAATGTGCTCACAGGTTTCTGTATGAACAATAAAGTATGACCCTTCTGCAACAAGGAATACTCCAAAACCATCCTAAAAAAATGTCCCAGCAACTGCCTCGATTTTCATGCCCTTCTTCCATGTACGGATTGTATGGATCCATACATTACGACCTTCTACAATTGTGATTTTCACAACACCTCTCACACAGAAAAGTGGCTTGGGAAAAGTTCCCAATGTCTCTTGGGAAAAGTGCCCAGTTTGCCGCCCTCACTCTCCTTCTAGAAGATCTCTCAGAAATCTCTCTCAAAAAAGTGTCTTGCACACCCTAGGTTCACTCTTATAGCTGAAAATGACTTTTCACATCTAAATGTCTTTTCGCCTTCCCCATCCCTAAATCTAATGGCCAAGATCTAATATTTCCTTTACAAGATCAAGGGACATGAAATAAATCACTTAAGTATATTAAAGTACAATTTCACTTTATGACATAAGTGCACTTTATGACATAAGTGCACTTTATGAAATAAAGTCACTTTAATATTAGAAGGTTACTTTACAAAAAGTCACTTTAACTAAAAGAGTCACTTTATTACAACTTTATAAAACACCTTTTACAAAGTTAAGTGCCTAGTAGTGTAAATGTGAGGTTACTCCCGCATACAAGACAACATGTGGAGTACTTGCCGAGCTATCAAAAACTAACTTTTTGTACCTTTTCTTGCTCAATTTGGACTACACCTTGGTCTTCTTTCAACTTCTTCTCATCTGGTTCCTTTGGCCAAATCTCTCGTAGCCTTATCTACTCATCTTCATGTTCTTCCTCTGCTTCCTTTTTTGTTTTATTTTGTGAAGATTTAATTTGGAGAGGACATAACAACTTCACATGGCCATTCAAAACAATCCAAAGAAAGGAAAACATGCAATTCCAATCTATTATTTTCAATAGCTAGAAGTATTTAATTGACAATCCATGTGTTATTTAATTATCAATGGCTATGATTCAAAGGTAATTAACTTTCAACATTAGGTTGTAGGTTATGACGGGAATTTGAGTTGAATGTAGATGATTTGGAAGATCATGGGGATGACTTACACATTGAATGCACATGATCTAGACATGTGATGGCAACTATTTGAATGACTTTTAGGGATTATTTAAACTTTAAAGTGAAGTATGAAATGCTCTCGACATTCCTTTTCACAAAAAAATGCAATGTCATTAGTCGAAAGCAAACCAAACACTATTGGGATGAATCTAAAGTTTAACATTTGAAACTCCCTAATGGTTTTTAGTGTGAATCAAAAGATTAACATTCAAAACTCCCTAATGAGTTCCAACATGAATTAAAAGTTTGAAGTTCATAAAAGTGTCGATGACTCTTGGTGTTAGTACCAAATTTGATCCTATCATCAATACGTAGGTTGACAAAAGTTAGAAGGTAGAAATGGATAGGAAAGTGACAGAAAACGAGCTTCCTGAGTCCTTGGATTGAAAATTCTAACATATTTCAAGACGCCTTAAAAAAATGGTAGAAAAATCACGCCCTAGGTGCCTAAGGAAAATAGTTTAGTGCTTATCAGAGGCTAGAATAGTGCTAATCGCATGCCAAATGGGCTTAATCTCTTTCAGGGGAAGGTGAGAGGCTCGATCATCATACGACTGCAAGCGAGGCCAATCTATGGTGGGTGATCAATGTCGCACCTTAAAGATGCACGAGAGATAACAAGCATAATAGGTGTGGCAATGGTTTTGAGAGACACATGTCGTGAATTGAATGGTGTCTCCTGAAAAGAGCATGGAAGGATAAACCACCATTGTTGGGTTGTGACAGTGGTATTCTATTTTTTCCCAATCACCTATCCACCCATTACCAAGAACACACCAGTCTGAACACTCAGTGCCACTTGGAGCCAACTCAACATTCCATCAGGGACACTCAGAAGGGATCAACGACAACGTGGTGCGCTAACAAGGCACTAGTCAGAGCCAATTTGAGACTGCCACCTGGACAAGGGGGACCCCATTGGAAATATGAATAATACCCTAAGCTTAGCGATACATACTCTAACCTAGCATCACATAAGCACCGACATGGACCAATATGAAGTTTCCATGCATATGTGGGACCATGATGACGTCAACATGATGTCACTCAAAATTTCGTGCCTTTCCCAAAATTTTCAAAAGAACTAGGTCACTTGGAAGATGACGCGTGTTCATAAAAGGCACGAGGAAGGATATTTCAAATGGGTGCGGGATACAATGATGGTGTGCCAAATCAATTGATGGATAAGACAACATACAACACGACATTTTGCCTCGCGTCTGAGTGTCCTCACCAATTTTTACATATCATTACTTGCAACTGATAGAGAACAATGATTATTTCCTTCACATGCACACCTGAGCAAGCCACAAATCTCATAATATCATGCCAGGTGCAACAAATCACTTCATTCCATTAGTTTCCTCAACAAGCACGTGTTGAGCCCTTATAAGAGAAATCCAAAGGAACAAAAGGAGCCAATCTGCGAGTAATTTAGATTCTAAAGGTGAGTTAATTAGATGCCAAGTGTCATAGAAGATGGCCCACCTGCCCAATATTTCCTCTTAGGAGAGAAATACCATCCATCCTGGCTATAGACGTTTAGAAAGTGTGTTCTGCATTTGGGGAAGGAGGGAATGTCCCTCTTTGATACTATCGATTCAAATTTGAGGGCACTGGGACATCCAATAGTCTACCCTAAGGTACAGTTGCACCATTCAACCAATGTTCTATTGAAGATTGAAGTAGAAGATTCAAATAGTTGGTCAATGGTGCTCTTTTTCGAGGAGTAGTGGTGGTTGAGAGGAAACGGTTAAACTTTTTTCCATTAAACTAAGGACCTCAATTGTTCAAAGGTTAAACATGTCCAGCGCAACAACCAGAGGTCCAACCGAGTCACCTAGAAGGATATAGACATAAGCTCAATTGGACAAAGAGAAAACACCTCACAACAACATCAATAGGTTAATTCTGGTGGTTAAAATAGTTTTTACAAAGCAAAATTAGTTGGAAAACGAGAGTGGTATCAAGAAACTAAAAATCTGTATCTAGTTTCAAGAAGTAGTATTGGACTAAATGAATGGTTTTCTCACAAATGAAAGTGTCTATAAAGAAAGATAAGGTGATCATTGTAATGGTCGACACCTTTTACAAATTTAAGAGGCTCTTACAACCAAAGTTGTTTGATCACCAACCTCAAACACATACATATAGTAAAGGTAATAGGCTTCAAGAGATTCATCCCCTATGTTATGTTTCAGTCTGTAATTATTCCTCTTTTTGTGTATGTGCTCTTGTAAAATCCATCCCTTTCATATGGCTTTTTGTATCATATAATAAAATATCAAGGAACAAGTTATCCAACATGTTCAGTGTTACTTTGTGGTATATAACCATGACATAGAAGTGATTTCCTCTTAACAAAAGACCATTTCTTGTCATTTCAAATGATATGTAGAGGGTACCTCCATGTATTTGAATATCTGAATATGTATAACTTTCTGAAGGATGTTTTATTGATCTGTATGCATGTTTTTGGGTCACGATAGGCACCAGCCCTCGGATCTCGGGGGGATCCCATAGGACCAGGAGCCATCCACCCAAAAAGGGGCATGGTTATATATTGTTAGCCGCGGTCCTATCCACGCGCCATAAGACCAGTAGCCAGCTCGGACACAGGGGGGCTAGTGCACCACGGGGACAACGCCTGGCCACATGGAGGTGCCTAAGTGACCAGGGGCACAGAGAAAAAGGGGCTGCGCCCCAAAATTAAACATACAGTGGGTTTTTTTATAATGTTTTTGGATTTTAATTGATTTTTAAGCCTGTTAATGGAGGATTTGGCCCATTTTTGGGAGATATTGGGCATTTTTGGAGGCCAGATTTTGGGAGGAAGTTGGGGATGGATAACGAACTTCAGATCTATATAAACCAGGCCTGTTTGAGGCCATGGAGGACAGTCAGAGTAGAGTTATGCTGAAGGGAAGCCAAGCCAAAGCCACTTTTATGCAGGGAAGCTTTTGAGGAGTAGACGCTTGCGGGCCATTTCTGGGAGCTCCGGTCATCCGTTTTGCATGCCGTTTCTTCTGTTGGGTTCTAGAGATCTGGAAGAACATGACCAGATCAGTCTTGTGGCCTAATGGCACTGCTTCAATGTAATTTTTGAGCTTTGAACATAAATAAAGAAGCCTCCCCCACTGAGACAAAGGCCCGGAGACGTAGGCAATTTTGTGCCGAACTCCGTTATCACTTCTCTTGTTATGGTTTGCTGTTTATTACTTCATTTTAGATCTGCATATATGTATATGGCTGTCATAATTCCTCTTATTTCCTCATTCTTTCATTAAGCTTCTCAAATGTTTAATTAACACATGCAATTAAAAACTCAACCACAGTCATTAAAAGATCCTTACGGATCAATTTGAATATCTGAATATGTATAACTTTTTGAAGGATGTTTTATTGATATGTATGCATGTGTTAGAACTACTAAATTCTTAATTTCTCAACACATTATTCTATTTCCATAATATATAATATTAATTTATGTAGTGCCTTATATGCTTATCTTGTTTTTATTCGAATTCACCACTCCACTCACCTTTAAATCTAAATTGTCTAAAACAATCGTGGACATATGCCTCTTGGAGATGAGAATTTTTAATATATGATTTGAGACTATTTGAGGGCCGATAGTTTTGAGAGAGAGAGAGAGAGAGAGAGAGAGAGAGAGAGAGAGAGAGAGAGAGAGAAACTTACCAAATCTTGCACATTTATTTATTTATTGGAAGCATGGATTTAAGATTCATCCCGAGTCTCATTCCCTGGGGTACCTCAACATCATTTCAATGACAATTGGAACATATCGATGGATAACATCCATAATGGCATCATTTCCGGGGAACAAAATTTCAAGATATGTTTCCTTGGGATACGACAATGTTAGATCTAATCCTTGATGGTGAACAAGTCACAAAATTCCGGCTGTTAACATTTGACTTGGAGACTCCACATAAGGAAAATCTGGCATTCATCAGAAGACACACCATAAGTAATCCTAATCCTGAGCAGGTTCCAGTATACCCAGATCCAGGAAAGCTCATGACCTAGAGAAACATTAGAGAACACCATATCTCTTCTTCTTCAGGTAACCCTAATTTAGAAACATCTCCTTTTGTTGTTCATAAAAGTGATGAATATTTATATCTAATTGATATTCGAGTAGATGTTCATTCCGCTTCAAAGTTTTCCTCATAAATTTTGATAGATTTGCAAAATTCACCCCTAGAATTCAACCAAGAAGTGAGTTATTCATTGTGACCCTTCTTGAAAGACCCTGTAGCTCCCCTACAATCTATTTGTGGAGCATGAAAATGTATTCATGAGGATTTTTTCCCAAAATTTAGAGGGAGGCATAAAGTTCAGATAAATACATGTTGCTTCAATTGATAGCTGACATGATCTATAATTTACTTTTATGAGACAGTGGGGTGAAAAAGAGATAATCTATACTACCTATCTGAATTTGGATCACTCAAGAACATAGATAATGAGCATGTCATGGATTTCAACAGATGATTTAACAAGTTATATAACAATATCCCTAAAGATATAAAGCCTTCACAACCAATAGACAAAGTCACATACGCTGGTGCATTCGATGCTAACTTTTCCATGGTAACGAGGGAGAGAAGATCTCCCACTCTGCTTATAATGCATGATGATGCAATAGACATTGAAGAGAACATGATTTGATTAGGTAAAATGAAGATAAAAAAATATCAAGTAGAAATGAAAAAGGTTAGAGAATATTGTGGTACCTTTGATCCAAATAAAGATTACCAAGAAGCCAGGATGGATGAAATGTCTAGATTGATTATAAAATTAACAAATAAGATGTAAAGGTTTGATATGGAAAATAACAATGCAAATAAATTTCCTCAAGAAAGGGGCATGAGAAATCCCAATTAGTTCAAAAGAGACCTTTTAATCTTAAGCTCATGGTGAGGGAAAGAAAAAATGAGGAACAACCCATTCAAACCCCTGTAAATAATAACAATGACAATAACCTTGTGGAGGAAGTTATGGACGAAGAATATGTTGAATACATAGAAGAGGTACACCTACTTCAAGATGAGAATAATGCAATGCATCTAACACAAAATGACTATGAATGTTCTTTCAATCCAAGGAAGTAGGTCCCTAAAAGTGAACCAAACCAAGATGATTTATCCTTAGCTTAGTACATGATGTTTTTTTATGCACTGCATGCTGAAATGCAAAAGAAGTATGATCTTAGGCCTAGGAAAAAAACAACTATCCAAGATAGTTAACCTCAACCTAAGGATCCTAGCCCAAGTCAACTCAAGGATAAATTCAAGTAAATTGTTGACATTCCCAAGGCTAATGAGGTTTTGGAACCTTTAAAAAGAGAAAAAGAGATTAAATAATTTGAGGAATCATTTCCACCTTTTAACATTGAAAAATAATTGTCTAAAATTAAAATCCATGTACCATTGGTGGAATTGGCTAATAATCCTTCATATCATAAAAAAATTGAGAAAACCATACAGGGAAAAGGATCAGAAAGCCATCCTTATACCTTAAATGTACAAGATGAATCCCCTACCATATTTTTTGGTCCTCATATAGATGACAAAGAATAATATGTTGCACCTTTCTATGTGACATTGAACATTGATGAGAAACTGTTGCACAATTGTATGCTTGATTCTAGAGAATCACACAACCTCATGCCAAAAGTAGTCATGGAAAATTTGGGATTGGAGATAAACAATCCATATCATGACCTCTATTTTTTTGATGCTATAAAGGTGAAGTGTGATGGGTTGATCAAGGACATGGTAGTCACCTTAGCTCAGTTGCTTGTCAAAAACATCATGATGGATGTAGTGGTAGTAGATGTGCCTACTAATTATGGCATGCTGTTGTCAAGAACATGGGAATGTAAGTTGGGAGGTACAATCCATATGGACATGACTTATGCCACTATACTAGTATTTGGAGGTGAAAATAGGAGATTGTATAGAGAGACACAATTTGTTTATGTGGTCAGTGACCTTGGCTGTTTCATCCTATCTATGCTGCCAAGTAAGACCTTGGTTGTTGCATCCTTTTAGTAAATGAATAATACAAGGAAGCCCCAACACCTGCAAACCCTCTGGTAAGTCCTTCTAAAGAGGTATATGGCATATGGAAAATATTTTTTGATGAGGCATATTCAAAAGAAGGAGTGGGAGCTGGGGTAGTGTTGATTTCTCCCAACAAAAGAAAATTCCATTTGTCCTACAAACTAGAGATTGAGATCAACAATAATGTAGATGAATATGAAGTCTTAATTCTAGGCTTGAAGGTAGCAAGGAAAATTAAAATTATCAAGCTAGTGGCATTTGGAGATTCAAAACTGGTGGTAAAACAAATTAAAGGTTTTTACCAGACAAGGAATCCTAGAATGAGGGAATATAGGAATCAGGTATGGTACTTGATTGATAATTTTTATGAAGATTTCAATATTTATATTGTCTTAAGAGAATTTAACTAACATACTGATTCCTTAGTAGTAGTAGCCAATATTTTTAAAACACCAACTATTCCCTAAGTGAGATATGAAATTGAGATGAGGTATAGACCATCCATCCCTAACAACATCAAATAATGGAAATATTTTGAAGATGAACAACAAATTAAGAAGTTCATGGAGGTGATAGGTGAGTTTGAAAATACATACATTGATTCAGATGATGGAGAAGAGTTTAAACAAATGATTGAAGGGGAAATTCAAATCACTCATGAATTCAATGATTACATGGATGAACATAAAGTCCTTCATCTTAAGAATAATTTTATTCCCAAAGGGTTCATACCCTTGGAGGAAATTTTTGATAGGAATGCTGTACCCATGAAGCCAACAATCCTTCCTAAAGATGAGAACACTGAAGACTGTAATATAGGGACTGAAGAAGAACCTAAACACATAAATATGTCAAAAGAGATACCTGCTAAACATAAGGAAAAATACTTGCAGTTGTTCAAAGAATACATGGATGTTTTTGCCTGGAAATATGAGGACTTAAAGACTTATGATACCAACATCATACAACTTAGAATACCCTTCAAACCTGGTACTAAACCTTTCAGGAAAAAACAAAGGAAAATTAATCCCCTGTTATTGCCTACCATTGAGAAATAAGTAAGGAAGTTACAAGATGTTCATATCATAATTCCTCCCAAGTATTCTGAATGGGTAGAAAATTTGGTTCCAGTCAGGAAAACGAGTGGAGAAATAAGGCTTCATGTGGATTTCAGGAAATTAATAAATGGTCACTAAAGGATAACTAAAATTTTCCTAATATGGATCACATACTGCAGAAAGTAGTGGGAGCAAAAAAAATCTCCATGATGGATGGTTTCTTAGGATTCAATCAAGTGGTAATGCATCTTGAAGACATAGAAAATACAACCTTCACAACACTATGGAGGAATTTCATGTATGACAAAATTCCTTTTAGTTTGATAAATGCAGGGGCCACATTTCAAAGAGCTATGGATATAGATTTTTTGGGAGAAATAGACAGATTCATTGTTATATACCTTGATTAAATGATTGTATTCTCAAAGAAAGATGAGGATCACATCAAACATTTAAGGCAGACCTTTGTGAAGTGCAGGAAGTTTGGCTTGTAGTTAAACCCTAAGAAGTATTATTTTTCCATGACAGAAGGAAAAATCTTGGGCCATATAGTATCCAAGGAAGGGGAAAAGATAAATCCAGAAAGGGTGAAGGAAATCAAACAAATTGCCTTGCCTAGGAAGAAGAAAGAAATACAATCCTTCCTGGGAAGAATCAATTTTCTGAGAAGGTTTGTCCCAAATTTGGCTGAAATGGTAAAGCGTATCACTAAAGCTATAGAGTCCTTTCAACAGATCAATGAGGCATTGGGAGAGTCTCATGTCCTTGTTATCCCAAACTATGATAAGTATTTCTTCATTTTATATTCTTCATCGGAACATACCATGGATGTTGTGTTGTTGCAAAAGAATGAAAAAAATCAAGAGTAGTCCATAGCCTTTTTCAGTAGATCTTTAAGAGATGTTGAACTGAGATATAATACCATGGAGAAACAAAAAAATTCCCTGGTCAAGGCATTGAGTGAATTTAGATATTATATATTTCACTCTAAAATATTGTCTTATGTACCCACCAAAGCTATAAAATACATCCCCACACATCCTGACAACGAAGGGATAAGGGGTAAATGGATTTCCAAAATTCAGGAGTATGATGTAGAGATCAAACCCACAAAATTGATAAAAGGAAAAGGAGTTTCCAAACTCCTAGGTGAATCTAATTGCAGGGCTCTGGACATGAATTATCTATCAGCAATAATTATGGTAGTATAACCAGAAGGAGATGAGACACAAGAACCATATTTGAAGGTAAGCTCTAAATTTGCTCAATATGATTGGTATGAGGATGTAATTTTTTACCTACAAAACTTAAGCTTCCCACTGGCATGGGACAAAGCTAAGTCCATATCCATTAAACTCAAGGATGTGAAGTATTTCATTTTGGGAGAAAATTTGTTTTAGAAGGACCCAAGAGGGATTCTGTTAAATTGCCCCACTGAAGAAGAAACTAAAAACATTGTCACCGAATTTCACAAAGGGATACGTGGGGGTCACCATGCTTGAAGAGCCATTGCATACAAGGTCCTCAGGGATGGTTATTACTAGCCCTCATTGTTTTATGATGTCAATTGCATGGTCATAGCATGTGTATAATTCCAAATGTTTGCAAGGAAGAAAACGTTGCAACCCCTCCCACTCAGGCCTATCAAAGCAAAGACAACTTTTCAACAATGGGGATTAAATTTCATTGGTGAAATCAATCCAAATTCAAGTGAGAAACACAAATGGATTCTAACAACCACATATTATTTCACCAAGTCGGTAGAATCCATCCCCACAAGGGTAACAACTGACACAATCATGATCAAATTCCCTGAAGAGAATTTTTTTGGCAAGATTTTAATGCCTTGGGAAGATCATTACTGATAATGCCCAAGCGTTCAAGTCTTCCAAATTGATCGAATTTTGTCAAACTTATAACATAGAGCTAGGGAACTCTACTGTTTATTATCCACATGGTAATCACTTAGTTGAATCCTCTAATAAGAATCTCATTAAGATTATCAAGAAAGTGTTGTCCCAAAATAAAAAAAAAGCATGGTATTCCCACTTGAAATATGCAGTTTGGGTAGATAGGGTAATCATAAAGAGGTATATAGGAAATTCTCTTTTTCAACTGGTATATGGATTGGAGGCCATTTTCCCTATCCAACTCAACCTTCTTGTGATGAAGTTACTTCAAGATGAGGACAAAATCAAATGATATGCAGAGGAGAATCAACCAGTTGATTGAAGTTCAACAGATAAAAAAACATGTGCAAGTAAAATCGCAGGTTTCAACTGGATGGATATTTGTTTGAGGCTCCTGTAAATGGGATGTTCCTCAAGAAATTCTTGCAATAATGAATACTACAAAACTTCTTGCCCTATACATAAATACATATTTTTCTATTCCTTTCCATGAATTTTTAATTTTACTTCATTCACCATTTATTATACAAGCAAGTAGGTAGGGTTCTAACATTGTAATTTGTTGAGAACTTTTGTTTCACCTATCAGATCAGTTGTCAGGTATAAAGGAGGCCTATCATTTCAAAGAAGACTCCATAACCCAATAGAGGAAGGCACTTGGTTTACATTTCTCAACATACCACATGGGTATGATGTCCTCGCTAGAGCCGATGTTAGTACCAGATTTGATCCTATCGCGGATACACAGGTTGGTCAAAATTATAAGGTTGAAAATGGAGAAGATAGTGAGAAAAAATGAGCTTCCTGAGTCCCTGTATTGAAAATGCTAGCATATTTCAAGGAGCCTTAAAAAGAATGGCAGAAAAAATCACACCCTATGTGCCTAAGGAAAATATTTTAGTGCTTTGGTGCTTATTGGTAGCTAGAATAGGGATAATCACACACCCAAAGGGTTTAAGCTCTTTTAGGCAAAGGTTATATCATGGGACTAGATCCTGGGAACTGAGTGCTAGCATAGGTGCAAGGCCCGATCATCGGACGACTGGGAGTGAGGCATATCTATGATGGGAGATCAATGTGGTACCTTAAATATGCACGAGATATAGCAAGCATAATAGGTACAACTATGGTTTGGAGAGACACACATTGTGAAGTGAATGGCCTTGCCTAAAACGAGTATGGAAGGCTAAACCACCATCATTGGGTTGCAACAATGGTATTTTCATTTTTCCCAACCACCTATCCAGCCATTACCAAACACACACTTGTTCGCAAAATCATGTTGATGCCTGGAAGAACTCCTGGCAAACAATCTGGAGAAATCATCTGATCAAGGCCCTAATTAGGCCTATACTTGTTTGGGATGGTGATCCTCATTGGTATGTGGGACCAATTTCCACTAAGGGGATTTGCTCCTTGAAAGGAGACTTTCGTTAAATCTCTTCTAAGCTACTATGCAGAAAAGGAAATGACTAATCTAACTCTATTCTAAAGCTACACTATCCTAACTGGGATATAGAAGTAGTTCATAGTATCCCAATTAGAAGCAATAAGAGTAACATAAACTTGAAAATGAGATAAACGTATGCTATCACGCTATAGAAGTAGTTTATACCACTTGATAACAATTAAAGCAATTGCACGTCAGCCTTAAATCAATAAATAGTTACCAAGAAAAGATAAATATGCATACTCACGCTAAACATAGAGGATAAACCAAAATTGAATATGAGATAAAAGTAAGCTCTCAAGCTATGGAAACAATTCACATAACTAGGAAAAAGTTAAGGCAAACAAATATCAATGATTTACTCAGTAAA
This sequence comes from Picea engelmannii, assembly GCA_009831015.1. Lineage (NCBI taxonomy): Eukaryota > Viridiplantae > Streptophyta > Pinopsida > Pinales > Pinaceae > Picea > Picea engelmannii. Next base: position 23,906 of record ML807202.1, read on the forward strand.
TAGTTACCAAGAAACATGAACATGTATACTCAAATTCAATGAATGACAAATTCTTACCAACTATGAAAGATCACTTATCATTAGTTTTAGACAAGCATAAATTCACATATTTTAACAACAATGCAAAATGTGCAAACTTATATCTATCTGGAACAAAATAAGTCAAAGGAACATGATGTCTTTCATTATGATAAAAAATGACAATAGTACCAAAAATGAATACAATTAAAATACTTTGGTGTCTTCAACCAAGTACTCCAAACTGGACAATAGTGCACAAGCTTTGATCATTGATTCCTATCTCAAAATTCAAATAATTTCTAGAGAGAGATTGTGGTAGCACGAGCCTCTTCTTTTCTCAAGACCAACCTTCAACTCCATTCTTCAGGTCTCGCCTCTCCCCTTTCAAAGTGTGTACTCATGCTCCTTTTATATCAAATGGGTGTTTGTTTTATTCCTTAATCTTAGGCTTCCAAAATCCCTACAATCAAAACCATAAACTATTTTTGAATCAAACATGATTTATAAAAATTCATTAAAATATAAAATAGAAACTAAATAAAAAATTTAAACTCAAATCTAATATAACAATAAACTTGAATTAAAATAAAACAAAATAAAACACTTACCTAAAAACTAAAGTAATAAAACTAAACTAAAATTTCTACTAATGTAAAATTAAATTAAAAAACTAAACAAAATTAAACAATTAAGATTTATTGTACAAAGTAAAATGATTAGAAAATAAAGGCTTTGTTGGAGCTTATGCAACAGTCTTCCTGTAATATTTCAATTTCCTCTACGATTTTTGGTAGAAAAATGTGATCTAGTTTTATATTTTCGTGGGATTTGTTTTTTTAGTTTTTCTTCCTTCCATTTACTTGCTATGAAAACTCAACTTCTTTTCTCTATGAAAACCCTGATATCTTTTTGTTGCGCTAGCATTTCACTACAATGATTATCGACTTGTAGTGTTATTAGTCCCTGCCGTAGGCATAGAGGGACTCTAGCGATCGATAAATCATTGACCTGGAATTAGTTTGTGCGTTGACCATAAATATTTCGCTATTGTCTATTGTTGGAACAAGGGAAGTGAAAATATCGATTTTTATATAGTAAAAAGTATCATGTTTGTTAAGATCTGATTGGACAACAGATTGGAGGTCTTATTGCCGCCTTCGCTATTCCCAACGTAAAATATGTTTTCATTTTCAAAGTATTTGGTAGTATATGGTCTTTTTGAATCATAAATTTTGTTATGCATTCCTGGAACGTGGATTAATGGTAGCATTAGTTCGAATGTTTCTCCTTATCATTTTCTACGGGGTTGAATACATTCTCCATGATATTGCTATGTCTGATTTATGATTTATTGTTACGTGCTTCGAGAGAACAGTCCTGCCACGTTGCATCTTTTCTTAAATGCTTGCACAGGCCTACGCCCTTCGATGGTCCTTACTGTCTTAACTGTTTACCTAAGAGCTCTGCCAGTCTTAAATGTTTATTGTACAAATGCCTTGCAATAAAGTTTTGTTCATGGACAACATCCCTGCTCTTGTGCTCCATCCTTGTTTGTTGTTTCGTTCGATGATTTTGGTTCTTGTTTGATTCAACTTTGCAAAGTTAAGGTCCTGCACTTGCAGTTTGAGCTCTTCGTGGTTGTTCACTGGTTTGTTGTTCTTCAACTTTGCAAGCTGTTGGACCTGTTGTTGCGGTTTGAATTTTTTTGGGTGCTGAGGTCTTCTCATCCTTTGTTGACGGGTAAGTTTCCTTGTTCTTTGTGATTTTCAATATTATGTTCCAGACCATTTTTGTCTGTGCTCTTAGTTTATGTTCCTGGAAACAATGTGTCTTCATATGGCAGATGTCGCGTCCATAGTTTTTCTGAAAAATTGCAATGCAGAGGCCTTTACGAAAAGTGGTTGGGAGCTATCAGAAGATGGAACCATCGGGCGGGGTGTAGACGCAGTGTATGCTTCTACTTTGTGGGCTGAAAAACTGCGTCTGCCTATTTTTTTTTCTGCTGAGTTAAGTTATGGTTTTATTTTTTTGTGGTCTTTCTTTTGTTTGGTTCAGTTTCTAGTGTCAGTCCGTTTTCTTCTCATCTACTATGGTAACTAGGGGGATTCAAGTTGAGAAGAAGAAGGTTTAAAGATACATACGGGGATTGGTGCGCTATTTTTCTTTTCTTTTTTTATTTTGCTAGTTTTTATTTTTTGCCCGTGTTTTTCTTTGTTCTGATAGAAATTGAAAGTAGCTAGCAAACAACTTCAAAATGACAATTGAAAAGATGAAAGAGGTAATAGATGTTGAGTCGTATGAAAAATATACACAGTCCATTGTACATGACAACATTGACGTGGTTTTGCATAGGAATGGCCTTTTTAGATTGGATGCATTCTCGTATACTGTTGGGGATTGCCTTTCGATACATTCTAGGTTCTATAGCATTTCCGGTATTCGTCGACCGAGCTGCGCAATGGATTGATAGATTATTTCTTGGCCTATTTTAAAAATGGCGATGTTGAGGCTTTGCAGTCCTATGAATACAAACTGGAATCTGATTTTCTTCGGTAGTTGCATGGAATACATGATGTGGCTATGAATTTTTCAAAGATGCGGTTGTCTGCATCTCTAGTTCTTCCTGCACATCAGAGGGGGCTTTGGGGAGATACATTTTGTATTCGATGGCTATCTAACTGGCTGAATATATCAGTTGGCATATGGTCATTGACAAGAAAGACAAGATATCTACTATTCAACAAAAAATCATCTGACAATCCATATTGCATCTTGTTCCATGATGCCGATGTCCTCAGTGGCCATTATGAACCACTGTTGTACAAAAAAATGTCCATATGCAATATAGAAGGTCATCGTATCTACTTGTCCGTTATTTGCAAAGACCTTCAATTGCAATGGAAACAGATTTTGGATGGCATAGATTTCTATGGTTTACAGCTGGCAACAAATGTTGTGTCTAGCTGTGGAGATAGTCTGTTTAATGCAATTTGTTGTTTGGTAGCAGCCGACTTCGATGTTCAGTCGCTACATCTTTACACTGTACAATCCTTCTGCAATGGGATTATAGGCGGCAACGGACAAACTTTTAGGTGCTTGCATCAACACCTTTGCCCATATCTTGTGGAAAATATTTCGGTAGTTGGAAGTTGGCATGAATACCTTGTGAACATGGCACTTCCATATGAAGAAGGGAATATGGAGGGTTGCAGATTCTATTTGCAATGTTGTCTATGGTATTCAGGGTGAATATCCAGGTTTGGTCGGCCTCGCTAGCTGGCACTGTCCATTCAAGGGTTACCGATTCAAATTACGATCGAATAATTCACATCCTATCGTTGAAAATAGATACAACACATATCCATTATGAACCTTTGCTTGGAGATATTGGTAGTTCAGGGTTGAGTGTGCATGCCACCCAAACGACATCGAATCTGCATACGCGTGGAATGCTTTTTAGTCAAAATGAGATTCCTCACGGTTGCGATATGGGCAAGCAGGGCTTGAACAAAAAAAACATGCGTAGAATTCATTTCAGTTGTGATGAGGCCATATAGGGATTAAACAAAAAATGTAGAGTAAGTTATCACAATTTGAAAAAAATTATTCGTCAAATTCGTCCGACTTCTGATAAGCAAATAGAGGCATTGAACAAAAAATGTAAAATAGTTTCTGAGAAACTGGGTGAGAGTGAAATTCATCCCAATTGCCACCAGGTCATCCTACCCTTGGGCAAGAAACGTAGAGTAAGTTACCACAACTTGAAAAAGGTCATGCGCGAGAGAAAAAAATACATTGCTACACTTCCTTTTAGAGAGAAACTCACATATGACAATGTAAAGAAATTTGTTCGTGCATAACATAACATAAACATGTGCACTTGCATATCCTAGAATGGTCATGCAACAGTGGCAGTTCATGGTGTACATGAAAAACAGGAAATAGTTTCTACCCATACTTCCCTGCGAAAAAAAAATGCAAGATAGACCTACACGAAACAAATGAAAGACACTCCTTCCATTGCATGTGCAATTTGTGAACAATTAAATTTTTCAAAAAATAATAAGTCTTTCACGCCTGATTTGAAAGCAAAATACCTCTGGCTGACAGCCCACGATAAACCATTTTCCAGTGAGAAAGTTTGTCTTCCATGCAAACGATCGCTTGAAAATGGAAAACTGCCACAGTTTGCAATCCCTGACTGAATAAGATGTAATACACCACTAGCAGATGTAAGTACACTTACGGAACTTGAGGAGAGACTTGTCTCTCTGTGAATTGCGTTTTCTCAAATTAGACCTTGGGGCTATAAGCGACCCCAGATGGTCTTAACAAGATCAATTATTAATGTGCCTGTTCAGCTAGATGTTGTGCAAAAAGCGTTGCCACAGTTCATTAACAACACAATTACAATCGCTGTGGATTTGAAAAGACGCTTGCAATACAAAAATGCATATCAGATAGGAAAAGTGCATGTGCATGCTGTTATGAAATCATTAAAGGAATTATGTTCCAGGGCCTTGTACAAAGCATAGAACATTTGTATAAATGCCAACTGGAACAATGTTCTCGCAAAAGAACATGGAAACTCTACAAAGACTCTCAAAAATCCTAGTGATTCTGATACAAGTGATGAATCAGAGACTGAAACATCTGCTGAAACATTGGTCCATGGATTCACTGATTCACAATGCATTTGTGACTTACAAGACAAAATTGTCGAAATCGCACTTGGCGAGGGGCAGCGTCCACTTGGAATATTCAAGGACAAATTCATTGAGGAAATGAACTTTCCAACACTGTTCTATGGAGATCCACATGGCACTGATATTATAGAATGATTAAGTTATCATAAAATAGTCCGATGGGACCTACTACATTCAAGCGGTCACTTCTCCTGTCACATAACAAATTTGTTTTTCAAAACAATGCGCATAATAATAGAGCAAGTTCTGTCCTACATGTGGGTCCGAATAAGAAAAGGCTAGTTACAAGGAAGAAAGTTGTTGGCCAAGGATGTGAAGTACAAAGTAAACCTAGAAAAAATTCTGAAATCTGATATTGGATACATAGATTTCAAGAACATCCACACCTCCCCTGACTATTTGCAACAAAACAATGTTTTTTTTTTTTTGCAATGATCCGACAATTGGGGCCACCAACATTTTTCATCACATTTACAAGTGCAGAGCATTGCTGGGATCCATTGGTGGCTTCCGTTTCTGACCTGCATAGTAACATGAAACGTAAAAAAAAAATCGATACAATGGAAAATAACGACATTGACTACCTCATAAGAAAAGACCCGGTGACATGTACTGATACTATAGACATAGAATAAATGCTTTGAGACAATTGATATTCCATGATGAAACATTTTGCGGAAAAATATCAGGCTACTTTTTTGTGACTGAATTCCAGAATAGGGGAAATGAGCATGACCACGTACTGTTGTGGATAGAAGGTGCACCAATCTATGGAGCTGATAAGAATTCAGAGATCGAACAATTTGTGGATAAATACATAACATGCAATACAGATCATTTGGAACCATACCTTGCAAAAGTCCATAGACATTACCATACAAGAAGTTGTAGAAAACGAAAAAACTCGCATTGCAGATACAATTTCCCCGTTCTGCCAATGAGGGCTACAAGAATCATAGAGCTGGTTAGTTTAGAGAATAGTGTTGTTGTTGCAAAATATAAATCCTTGTTCGCATTTCTAGAACAAGGAGGATTTGATGAAATTATGAGCTTTGATGCCTTCTTGACACAGGTATATCTATTAGAAGATGAGTACATCCAAGCCATACAAATAACTCTTAGGCAACCAACACTTTTCCTTAAACTAAAACTCTCACATATCTGGAACAAAAGTTTCTCGAAGGACATGCTTGTTACGTGGAAAGAAAATACAGATGCACAGTACGTGCTGAATGCATATGCTGTAGCATCCTACTGCACATTGTATATGACAAAGATTGACAAATCTATGACATTTGCATTCAGAAAAATACGCAAAGAACACGAAAGAAGTCATATTGATGCCATACAAATGATACGCACCCTTGGCAATACATTACTTAATATTCAACAAATGTCTACTCAGCAAGCAGTTCACATTTCCCTTTCTTTGCCCCTCACTTGTAGTTCAAGAAAATGTGTCTTCATAAACACATCTCCACTTGAAAAACACACATTTATGCTTAAACTACCGGTTTCGCTGCAACAAGAACCTGACAATTCAGAGAACGTCATATGTCACTCTATTATTGATTATTACGTCCAACGTCCATCTCCTATTAGGCATATCTGCTTAGCAGAATTCGTATCGCATTACAAAAAAAATGGGACACCCATATCAAAAAGAAAAAAACCCTCTATTATACGGTTTTTCAAATACAATAAACATTGTGACTATGAAAACTATTGTAGAGAAAAACTGCTACTGTACGTTCTGTTCCATGAAAACGAAGAGACATTAATACATACCTTCTCTACATGAGAGGTTGCGTATGTTGCCTTTGAGACTATAGTGCATATCGATGAAGCTATATTTACCTACAATGTTAATCCAACATGGGGTGATCTAGAAGTTGCACTTAATGACCTAGAGAACCCTGGCGATCATGATGAGACATTCAGAAACCCAAAAACAACTAGAACTCCTTCCGAGTCCTATGACTTACAAGCGGATTTTCCTTGTCCTCCAGCGGCTGAAAGTGAAAAACGTATCAACCTTGGTTTTCAAGTTACAGAACATCCTTTCCTGATTGAAAATAATGAATACCACAGAATAAGACGTCTGTTGAATCGCGAACAAAAAAAATTTGTAAAGGAAATTGCCTTAAAAAATGGTTGAACATGAACAATCCTGTGCACGTGTTCCTTACAGGCGAAGCAGGAACAAGCAAGACATTCACAGCTAAAGCATTGTTCCAAATGCTTATACGAATCTATGATTCAAATAATTACTCTGATCCTATGAAACCAAAGGGCCTAATAGTTGCATACACAGGAAAATATGCATACAATGTTGGTGGAACAACAGTCCACTCTGCATTTTTAATGCCTTTTAACAGGTCACAGTTTCTTCCACTTAGCAAGGAAATGTTGGATACATTATCTAAGCTTTATAAGGAACTCCAACTTGTCTTTATAGATGAAGCATCTTTGATTGGCAGTCGCTTCTTGTATTCCATTGACAGCCTGCTAAGAAGCATAAAACATGTGCAGACCAAATACTCTGGAAACATTGACATGATATTCTATGGTGATCTTTACTAGGCACAGCCCATCCAAGATTCTTTGATATTTGAACAACTTATCGTTAACATGGAAACAATGACCCATGACTTATGGAGAGACAATATTAAATTCTTTGAGTTGCATACTACAATGTGCTAGACAAATGAAACATTCATTGCAATTCAGAATAGAATGCGCACAAACAACCAAACATATGATGACTTGACCTATATCAATTTGAGGTGCTTATGGCCTGCACCAACAGATCCAACGTTCCCTTACCTGTTCTACAGAAATAAGGATGTTACAAAACATAATAGCCACATATTGTCGCTCATGCCTGGCGATAATATCATCATCAATTCGATTGACTTGGAAGAAGACAACCATGGAAATGTCCCACGTCATGAACATTCAATCACTTTACCTTTGCACCTTGCATTGAAATTATAAATTATAGTTGAAATATATGCCTGTAACTATGATTCGCAGGATGGCTTGGTGAATGGTGTAGATGGAATACTGAAAGGCTATACGAAGATAAAAAAAGTGGATGTCCTTTGGATTAAGTTCCATGAACCTCATATAGGCAAGCGACAAGCAAGAAAGTTGTCTTATCTATATAATTCAAACACTGCAAGTGATTGGACTCCTATTTTGCGAATATCAAAGCCAGTATCGACATCAACAAAGACAGGTCGACTGAAGATTCGCAAACAGTTTCTGATTAAACTTGCATGTGCACGTACAGTCCACAGATCACAAGGCCTAACACTTGATAATGTTGCATTTCAACCTGCTGGAATTCGGATACATGGACTTGTATACACAACACTGTCCCGTGTCAGAAGCATAGACTCCTTGTATTTACTAAGTCCTCTGACAAAAGATAACTTCAGAGTGAAACAAAAAGTTGATACTGAGATGGAACGACTAAGGACCACCGCAAAATGGAAACTTCATTATGATTACCAATCCATACAAACAAATTCATCTGTATCAATACTCTCGCTTAACACACGCAGCTTAAATGCACACATGGATGATATACTGAATGACCATGATTTAATGAAATCCGATATTCTGTGCTTGCAGGAAACACACATGGCATTATGCATGCAGAACAAACAATTCCCAAATCACAATTGCATATCAAAAGCATGGCATTACACATGGGGTGATGATACTGGTGAAAAAACATGTACCAATTTTGGACCACATACAAATTGAAGAAAATAATGTTGAACTAGTGCTTGCCAAATTTTTTTCCCATGGAACAGAAGTTGCAATACTAAATCTGTACGTTTCTCCCCATGCAACATTATCCAACATAGTAAATGTTATTTCCAATGCATTGGACCATTTCCATGTGAATGGATCCATTGTACTTGTAGGAGACTTCAATATTGACATGCTACAAAATACTGGGAGAACAAAAGAATTGCAAAACTACAAGTGCAAATACAGTCTGCGGTTTCTTCTGAACAACACAACCCATCTGCAAAACACACTTATTGACCATGTTTGGTCCAATGTTCCCATTTCTCAATACAGTATGTTTGTCTTAGACACATATTGGTCTGATCACGATACAATTGGTATTGCACTTGAATTATGACATATACATCAAACTTATTGCAAACTCATATTTCTATGTTTCAAAGCATATATGTATCCCTGCTTTCTACATATAGTGTTCTAGTGAGCATGCAGACGATCTTCTACTCTAATTATAAAATATACGTTGTGCCAAAAAAGAAAAAATAGGGTACATCCTCCAAAAAACTATTTGTGACTCTATTCATCTTATTCATTTTTTTTTTTTGTATATATGTACATAGTAGTTGCCTTTTTCTTAACATATGAGCTTATGTTCATATCCCTTTTGTTGATAGAAACAGAAAGGGAAACTAGAAGGCACAAAGAACTCCTACCCAGAGATGTACACGAATCAATGCAAAGGTGCATTCTTTTTCTGCCTCTGTTCCATAGTAAACAATTTTTCCTTTACTTTCTCTGAATTTGTCAAACTTGTTTGTAGGTATGTTTTTTTCTTTTTTTCTTTTTCTTGCACTGAGAATCCACTACGTTGCACGTCCACCATCCAGTAGAACTGCAATGTTGAGACAGTCAACCCGCAAGTCCATTTGTCAATATGTATATCTCCATACTATAATTGCTATTTGCAGGACACAGAACATTAGAAGCATAGTGTGCAGCTCGCAAGTGCACGATCCAAATAAGCGGCTAAGTATGGAATAAGGGATCTGTGCATCATAAGAAATTTGTAGGGAACTGAACAATAGACCCCGTTTTTAACCCCGCCAACCCAACAACGTGCGATGCACAAACTATACATGCTCTATAAATTCTCAGCCACCTGGCAAGTCCGCTTGTCAATTTGTATATCGTGGAATTGTATGTGCTATTTGTAAAACACGGAACAATAAAGGCCTATTTTTTGACCCCTCCTGTTCTAGAACCTGCAAGTATGGAATGCGATATCGGTACACGATCTATAAAATCTCATGTCCATACTTTATAAAGGCACATATTTAATTTTTCCTCGTTTCTACACACACTGATCTGGTAATCACATAATTGGTGTTGCACATGAATTATGAAATGTGCAGTGGGAGTCAGACGGAGCCCTTTGCTTTGCTTAAGCAATTTTGAACCCGCCAGCCCGAGAACCCAATTTCTATATGGCGGAAATCGACCTAATGTACAGCCCACAAATATGTATTGCTCATTTGTGGGAGCCCACCAGCCCTGGAGTAGAATGTTGAGCCCGTCACCTTGAAAATCCACTTCTCAATTTATTATCATAAGATATTTGCAAGGCACCGAACAATAGAGCGCCGTTTTTTACCCCGCCAACCCGCCAACCCGTGATCTAGAAAATGTAGATGGTCTATCAAATATCGACCAACCCACAAGTCCGCTTCTCAATTTGTATATCGCGGAACTTTGTGTGCTACTTGTAGAACATCGAACAATAGAGGCCTTCTTTTGAACCCACCCGCCCGAGAACTGCGATCCCGAACCATGCACTTTTAGACTTGGCCATTCCTTCCTTCCTTGCTATTCCCCGTGGCCGTTACCTTCGCACGTGTGCATGATAAAAAATACTATTTATATATATATATGTGTGTATATATGTCTTCTTTCTAAATATTTAATGCTAACAGGTCATCGTGCAACTACCATATAAGCTGTCATTGATGCGCGCAAGGCTCGAGAAGTTTTTCCATTAATGAAATTTTTGCGAATCATTTTCTTCTCCCTTCCCAGTTTTAATTTCAAATGCCATGGAATGTCATTCACACGCCGCCAGCTTATCTCATTCACGAAACCTCCAATCGCTTCCCACTCTTAATCTCAAATACCATGCAATGTCATTTGCATGCCACTAGCTTGGTTCCTTCACGGAACCTCCTATCCTTAAATGTCATTGGCCATAACCCTCACCTTCGCACTTATAAGTTTGCAATAACTACGTTTTACTTCTAACAGGTCACCATACAACACGCATAGATATTTTCATTAATGAGGAGATTTTCCATTTGCACGCATTGAAGCAATGTTTTCGAGGGGTTATATTGTCCCCTCCATTTCTTCATTTAAAACAACGTCTGGAGCTATCCCACCTTTTGATAAACTACTGCCAGTAGCTGCACAACAGTTTTGTAGAGACAAAGTGAACATCTTCCTTAATATATTCCCGTGCAGAAGAACGGAAAAAGAATTGTAGGGGAGGCGGAGAAACTCGAAATTTACCATCAAAACATGGATCTTGATGCTGATCTGGAAAGCATATTCTGAAACCTTGATCAGCTCACACACACAATTCAACATGCCTGCTCAATGGACATGGTTGGTGCCGACATTTTTGACGAAGATGAATCCTTCGTATTCCAGAGCGTTGTTTTTGAAACCGAATCAAAAAAATTAATCATTGAAAAAAGAGATGTAAAAAAGAAGAAAAGAAAACATCTTTCAGAACTTGACCTTGCCAATATGCATGCATCCAAAATATCTGAACTTCACAGGGAAATTAGATATGCTCTTCATGATTCCGTTGGAGTCATTGAAGTCGAAAATGCCAAACTAAAGAACCATATTAAGGAATTAGAGGAAGCTTTGTTTCTTATGCCATTGCTTGGCAGTTCCTTGGAAATAGCCATGCCCGCGACTACGTGCACCCCTGCAACAAATCTAAAAGGGTCCTCCATATTCCTTGCATCCTGTAGACAATATGTCGAGAAAATATCAACAAAAGAATAGAACTGATTGCCAGGGCCTGGGAAACATCACAAAATATGGATTCCCTGGGCAGCAGGGCACATAACTTGCTCCTACTTCTACAAACGGATTTAAAGAATGAAGAAACTTTCTATGTGCACTCGGTCATCCCTTTCACCTTTCGTGTCAACAACATGCCAGAGACGAGAAGAACACAACATGATCTCCCGTCCAAAAAAAGGCTCACTCAATTAGAAGCATGCTGGAAACATAAAGTGAAGAACTTGTACCTAATTGTGCAATCGTGTGAGCAAGAAATATGAAAGAAAGAAACATTATTCACAAAGCTCACCAAAATAGACTTACCAGGAAAGACAAACAACTTCCAGGACCCCAGCTTAATCCTCAACTCGCTGACGTTAACCAAGCAAGATTTTGATCAACAAGTTGATAATTTGAAGGCTTTGTCTTTAGATTTTTTTTACAGAATTGTTGAATATGATGGAGAAGAGGTGCACAACTGGCTAGTCGGGTATTCACTACAAAATGGAGACATTCATGAAGTTCTGTGTAAACTTTCAATTGATCTAAGAGAATTAGAAAATGAAGTTTTCAACATTTGAATCCGCAATGACATCAACGTCGCCCCCCTTGAGAAGCTATATTGAAGAGAACTTGAAGTGGATCAACCACAAAATCTAACATGTAAATGCATAAATCCTCTGTGTATCAATCCAGTTATTGAAGCGGGTTGCCCACAAAAACTAGTAGGGAAAGGAATGATCAACCAAACACAAAAATTACTTATATGTACCATCCCTGTAAGTGTATAGTGATAGTCCTTTCTTTACCAATCCAATTATTCCTTTTCTGAGTAGAAATCTATAGACAAAAACTGATCTTCGCATTTCTACTTTTCAGGTATTACATTCTAGTGTGTCCGACTTCTTTCCACACTCCTATTTCTTGTACATATTTATGTTATGGTCCGCGGGAGCCCCAATCCTAGTCTATATGACAAACACATTTACATTTCTAGCGATATGTAACAAACTATTATTTTTTTCATATATTCCAAATAAAACTATTCTTTTGTCTCCTTATATATTTATGTCTTCTTGGATTTTTTATCTTCAACTATGTTAACGTGAAGTCATTCTGTTTATTTTATCTCTATTCTCTTTTTTTCTTTTTCAAAATAAAGTATGACATAAATCACTCACTCAAATTTGACATATCATATTTCACACATATATATGTTTCTTTAAATTTCCAGGAATATGTAACACGTTTCATTTTTTTCCAATTTTCAGCCCCCCAACTCGACAACCCGCACTCCAAAAACTTCCTAAGTTTGTAATCTGGGCTCCGTCACACTATATAGAATGAGGGCTCCGTACATGCTCTATAAAAACACATATTTCGTATGTATAAAAGTAAATATCTAATTTAAAAAATTATGTTTTTACTATGTACAATTTATGCTCTCCAGGAACCTATAGTTTGATACATTCCAATTTCTTGTATCCACGATCCCCTATTTTAAAGAAAACTAATTCGGGAATGCTATTTATTTGGTCCTCCTGTCCACCACCCTGTGTAACAGACATTGGTACTATATTTTTTGTACATTTGCCCACCACCGTGTGTAAAAACTATGTAAAGAAAAGTAATTCCCGACTGTTAAAGTTTTGGGACACGAGCCCCTTGAAATTCAAATAGTCCGTAGATCCCATTATCAATTTGTACATCACAGAAATCTTGGTGCTATTTGAAGGTCATGGAACAACAAAAACCCGCCTTTCGGGTCCCCAGCCTGAGAACCCACGATCCAAAAACTGGCTAAGTATGGAATGAGGGTTCTGTCTATGCTCTAATTCGGGAAGGCCAATTTTCCTCCTGCTTTTATGTGTTCCTAGATTTTTCATTTTCAGAATGGACTATGACATAAATCACTTAATCAAATTTCAAATATCATATTTCACTTATATATATATATGTGTGTGTGTGTGTGTGTGTGTGTGTGTTTCTTTAAATTTTCAATAATATGTAACACGTTTTATTATTATTTTATATAAATTTCGTAAAATTGTGTTCACTACTTTCTTTGTACTCAAACGTAAAGAGACTGTCATTTCTTGCATCTTTGCAACATGTCCTGCACAATGTTTGTCACAAAGGCCCTTAAAATTAAAATAGTCCGCAAGCCCGCTTCTCAATTTGTACACCGCCTATCTCTTCCTGCTCTTTGTAGGACATGGAATGGGGGCTCCGTCGTTGTTCTATAAAATCTCATTCCCATACTCTATGAAAGTACATATTTTGTATCTATAAAAGTAAATGTCTGCGTTACAAAATTACGTATTTGCTATGTATAGTTTATGGTCTGCAAGAACCTATAATTTCATGAATTTCAATTTCTTGTGTTGAGGAGCCCCTATTTTAAAGAAAACTAATTTGGGAATGCTATCTATTTCGTTCTTCTTCCCACCGCCCTATGTAACAGACATTGGTACTATACTTTTTTCCCTCTTTTCCACCAGCGTATGTAAAACCTATGTAAAGAAAACTAATCCACGAATGCTGAATTTTTTGGACACGAGCTCCTTCAAATTCAAATACTCCACAAGTGAGATTCTCAATTTGTATATCGCAGAACTGCTGGTTCTATTTGTAGGGAATGAAAGAACATAAGCGTGTTTTTCAGGTCCCCAGCTCGAGAACCTGCGAACCAAAAAATGCTTAAGTCCAGAAGATGCTTTAAAAAAAAAAACTAATTCGGGAATCATATTTGTTTCATACTTTTCTCCACCAGCCGATGTAATAGACGTCAGTACTATTTTTTTTTTTTTACTCCAGCATCATATGTAAAAAGGAAAACTAATTCGGGAATGCTAAACTTGTTCGACACGAGCGCCTTCAATTTCAACTAGTTCACAAGTCCGTTTGTCAATTTGTATATCGCACAACTCTACGGACTATTTGTGGGCCACAGAACAACAAAAGCCCAATTTTCAACCCACCAGAACAAGAACCCGCCATTCAAAAATTCTAGTCCTCAAAGCAGCATGTCAATTTGTATATCGCAGAACTCTTGGTGGTATTTGTAGGCCATGGAACAACAAAAGTGCAATTTTCAGCCCACAATCCTGACAACCCGCAATAAGCTTCCATGCATGCTCTATATATCTACTTCATCAAATTACATATTTGATTTTTGTAGGCCACAGAACAATAGAAGGCCAATTTTCAGCCCCCTGGCCCGAGAACCCGCGATCCAAAATTTCAAATAGTCTGCAAGACCACTTGTCAATTTGTATATCGCAGAACTCTCAGTGCTATTTGTAGGCCACAGAACAACATAAAACCAATTTTCAGCCCGAGAACCCGCGATCCAAAAATTCAAATAGTCCACAAAACTGCTTCTCAATTTGTATTTCACGAAACTCTCGGTGTTATTTGTAGGCCACGGAACAACAGTAGCCCAATTTTCAGCCCACCACCCCGACAACCCAGAATGAAGCTCCCGTGCCTTTGTTTTAAAGAAAACTAATTCGATACTCCTTCACATTTATTCCCTTTCCCGCGGATGGGTTGCTAGTACAACACACACGTCGAACTGAGCAACCAGGAGCGATACTCTGTGGTGCGGCGATGTGACGATCGTGTGCCACTCACTCCCAACTTCCTAATCAGTTCAAGTTCAGCTCGCTCGAGGCATGGCTCCATTACTCTCAGGGCACCTTACTCTGCCTTCACATCCTTTCGACGAACCAACACCCTCACTGCACCTTTACTCTGCACGTGCGACCATTTATGGAACCTCACTAGTTGCCCGCCCTATTTCAATTGCTCCAGCGGGTCCAAATGGCTCATTATTTCCTACTTTTTGTTTCTCAGAGCTCAACTTCTTGCCCAACCTTTCCTTGCTCTGCATTTGTGATGCCCTTCTCTGTTCCTGCCATGTTTTCACTCTCCCACTGTCCTGGAGATTCCACGGCTACGAAGGAAGTCCAAAGGCCGACCAACCTGCCAGCCAAACCGACCCCGCCTGGTCCTGCGTCCCCTGCCTGCTCCCTCCCTGTTATCCTCCTCTTCAGCCACCTCGTCCTCCTCCCTGGCGTAGTTGACTCAAATTACTGCATCTCTCCCGCCCCTTCCTGCGTCCCTTGCCAATAGAATGGAGGAGCTAGACTACTCAGGGGCCTCACTGAACAACAACCCAGGACCTTTAGCCAATTCGGTATTTGTTTCACACCCAGGCCCTTTGGCCCCTCCCAACTCTCTGACCACCCAGTCACTTCAAGACCAGCTTCACGACACCCAATTTCATATGGATGGTCTGAAAGCCAGTCAAAATTTGCAACGACAACCCCAATCTCGAGCAGGTTTGAACACTGACCCAGAATGCGAGTGGAAAATAGGCCTTGCACTGGTGGAGAGCCTGGTATTTGACCTGCGTCGGGACATGGATGACCTCCGATTCTGCCTATAGAGCCTGGACGACAAAGCCTCTCGACTCCTGTAGTTGTTCTCCGCGTTACAAGGTGCTCATCTCCCCGCACCAGGGGCAGCCCAATCAACAACAACCCAAGCAGCAACAACCTCGACACCAGTCTTGCCACTGGGAAATTTGGGCCACACAAACGTAGACTGCGAGGACCAGAGGCTTCCATCACGTCCGGAGCACATCCAGAAGGAATAACACCTGCCATCAGAGATGGAGAACGCTATGCAACTGGACCGCACACCACTCCAGGAGGAGCCGCCTCCTTCTGGGGACATGACATTTCGCGCCTTCTACATGGCTGCGTCGCCGCACTACAACCCATACCGGTGATTTTTTTTTGTCTGTTGTTTTTTCATGTGCATGCCGACCTTTCATGCATTTTGTCCATGGTTATTATAATTAGGCTATCTACACTTTCTAGACTTCTAGCGCCCACCCTTACGGGCCAGAATTTTGAACTCTTTTTGTATCAGTGACAATCTACACTTAAGTTATGAAGCGATTTTCCTGGTTGAGATGGTTTTCCCTTAGGGCAACTCAGTATTTACAGCTTGAAACCATGGAAATTCTCCGTACTCCTTCATTTTGACAGACTTTTATACAATCTTACTTATAAAAAAAAAAATTGAATAAAATTTAAAAAATAGCTTATACTATTCATTAACTAAGACATGTTATATCATTATATAAATTAATTTAAATCTCTATACAACGTTATAATATTCTATAGATTTCTCTCTGTCATGTATATCACAGAATTGTTCACTGCAAAATGTATATGACCTAAGTCTTTCGTGCAAAATGTATATCATGTAACACACTGGACATGAAAAGTGTGAACCCAGAACTCCGCCAACCCGCAACTGCGTAATTGTTCAGTACAAAATGTATGAAGTTTTATAGCATTAAACAAATTAGTATAAATCTTCGTACAATGTTATAATCTTCTATAAATTACTGTCTCATGTTCATGACATAATTGTTGGGTGCAAAATTCCTATTGTATGCTAATTTTTTGGTCTTCAATGACGTTGATGTTTTAAATGCTCATGTAATTTCCAGAGATATGTAACATAGATGATTTATTTTATAATAAGTTTGTATAGTTCGCAAGCTCACTTGTCAATTTGTATAGGGCACAGAACAACAGAGGCCCATTTTTGAAACCGACAGCCCGAGAACTCGCAATCCAAAAACTGGCTAAGTATGGAATGACCGCTCTGTCCATGATTTGTAAAACATCTGCAAAGAAAACCAATTCGGCAATGCTATATCTTTTTTGTGCAAGAAAAGTCTTAGTTTTAAAGAAAAATAGTTCGACAATGCTAATTTTTTAGTGTTTTTCTCCATGAACCTATATAACAGACCTTATTACTATTCTATTGTATAACTGACATTATTAATTTATGATAAATTTCTATAGTCCACCACTTTGCCTTTCATTTTGTATATCGTGGAATTGTAGGTCCTATTTGTAGGCCACAGAACATAAAAGGCCAAAATTTGAACCCGCCACCCTGAGAACCTGCGATCTAAAAACTTCCTAAGTATGCAATGAGGGATCTATGCATGCTCTATAAAATCTCTTCCCCATACTTTATACAAGTACAAATGTATAAATCTAAATATGTACTTTATACAAGTACATATTTCATATGTATAAAAGTACATATTTCATATGTATAAAACTATATATTTACTTTACTATGTTCTACATGCAAACCACATCTACTTCAACTTTCTACCCACGTGTCTCTACTACCTCACATTTACGTCCATCCCAACCTGGCAAGAACTCCGCTACCATGCAACACTTGTTACCACTACAATCCTCTGGGCCAATAATGTTATTACCACTATTTATGGGCCAATAATGTCATTAATTGCCACTTAGTTCCTCGTTGCTATTTTGTGAAATTTTGGAACCTTAAATCTCATAGGCATAAATCATTACGATGCCTCTTTTAACGAAGATACAAAACTTTCCTCCAGTGGGATGGTTACATGTCTTTCTTCATTAATATTCAAATCTATCACTCACATAACCAATTCAATGTCAATTTCTTAAAAATGATGTGTAACTTATTATGAGTGAATCTTATATCCAATTTTTCTTTTTCTCTTTCTAAAAATAATTCTATGCATAAAACAATGAATTCTTAGAATTTTAGTAATATAAGTCAAACTAATCTAAGTGGAACTAATATTCTATGCTTATTTTATTAAATTAATGTAGAATTTTAATAGACTAATAAAAATCAAATTATATACTTTTAAAAAAAATATTTATTTAATTATATACATATATTTACAATTTATTATTAAAATAAATTATAGTATTTATTCAAGAAAGTTTGTTTAATGAGGAAGATCTCATTAATGTTTTATTTATTTCAAGTGGATCACTCAAAGATTTCAAGTGAAACTATTATGAGAAAAATAGAAAAATAAAACTTTTTAAATACTAGCATGAACAATCATTAAATGAAATCAAATGCAATTGGAGGGAGTATTTTTCAAAGTTTTAATAGGGCCCCTAAATATTTTGCTAAAATTTTAGGGGAGCTATTGAGGCCTCAACAAATTAGCGCCACTTGGATCCAACTCAGAAGTCCATTAGGGACACTCGGAAGGGATCAATAACAACTTGGTGTGGTAGCAAGGCACTAGCCATAACCAATTTGAGATTGCAACCTGGACAATGGGAATCCCACTGAAAATATTAATAATACCCCGAGCTTAGCGACATGTAGTTTTACCTAGAGCCACATAAGCACTGACATGGACCAATATGAATATGCCACCTGTACGTGGGACCATGATGATGTCACTCAAAATTTCGTACCTCTCCCCAAACTTTCAAAAGAAGTAGGCCACTAGGAAGATGAAACGTATTCATAAAAGGAAAAAGGAAGGATATTTCAAATGGGTACGATATACAATGATGGTGTTAGCGCTGGAAGTCACTCCTGGATTGCTTGCAGGAGCAGAGCCCAACGCCCATCAGTTTTTATGTCATGGTTTAATAGATGGGTGATCAAATGGAGATAAAGACTCAAGGAGATATTACTCTAACTCATGGACTGTGTCTGGGACATAAGTAACAAAGGAGGTCTCGACTTAACTTCAGCCAGTGAGTTGATTTAAATATGAGAAGGTGGAAGACTTGAGAGAAGAATGAACAAACGGCTTTGGGCAACAGGCTTACAACAACTTACAGAAGAAAGACTCCGACAGCAAGATCCTCTTGGCTCAGGGTCTCATGGAATTGAAAGGGGACTTGAATGGATCCTCCAATTCCAAGTCACTCAGCGATGGGAAATTCACAAGAACCGATTAGAAACGGTGCAGCTATCACAGTGATCCAGGACAACATCATCCTATAACAGCTGCAACTCGACTAGATCCTCCAATTTCGAGCTGCTCTAACGCAGTGTAAACAAAGACGTAAAAGGAAACTGACATTCATAAAGCGAGAAGTCTCAAAAGTCTATACATGACCAGAATTACAGTGCTTCATTAAAACATTACAACCGAGAGCTCTGCTCAACCATTGATAGATACAAAATGGAAAAAATGCCTACATATAGCCAAAACAAATCAGCAGCGGAAACGAGAAGCTACATTAAAAACTTTGCGTCTACATGTCTTCTGACAGTCTGTGCATGCAGACTCTGGATGATCATGCACTTATGACAGACGCAATGGGACTCCTGACTGTCCTACAGTGGATTGACAGACACAATCTCCGTCAGGAAGGACTATCAGTCTGCTTGTACGCTTGGTCCTTTCCTGGCCTTCTATTTATGGAAGAAGACGATGTTCAACCACTTTCACAGCAATAATAACTGCTCCCTTGGGATTGGGAATGACCTCGGTCAACTATGCCCTCTGGGACGTGGAAGACCTTTTGCGCCGCCACTTGGATTAGTTGAGAAATATGGTGCATAGACGTGGAGTCCAGCGCGAAAGATGGGGCACAACAACGGAATGATGGGGCCAAAACTGCGAGGGGAAAGAAAGAAGTGATGAGGTGCAAGAGAAGTGGCGGGGGGAGACATGTGGCGGAAGGCGATAAGTGGAAGGAGCAGGATACATGACATAATGGGTGCACTCGTGGTAGGAGGTGGATGTGGAAAGGGACGGGACACATGGAATGCAATGGATGGATGGTGAGATGGGAAAGAAACCATGTGGACCAGGAGAAGGGGGAGCGACAGATGTTGGAGGATGAGGAAAGGGCCGAAGGGCACGAGCCTCATCGCATGGCCAGGAAGAGAACAGATGGTGCAAAAGCTGACATGACAGGGAAGGGACCCACGTTGGTTAATCGCAGAATGACAGAGGATGCCCAGGTTGCCTGTGCGCCGTTGATCCGGGCGCTCAAACTGCAGTCGTCGGAGAGATGCTCCTTCGATTCCGGACCCCCCCCTCCGCTTAAAGGTAGAAAGGCGGGGGGGGGGGTCCGAAATCACCTCGCGTGCCATTGATTCAGGTGCTTTGATCTTGACCGTTGAAGAAGTGCGCCCCGGATTCCGGACCCGCCCCCTCTGCTTAAAGGTAGAAAGGACGGGGGGCTCCAGAATCCTATGTACGCCGTTGATCTGGGTGCGTGGATGCCTACCGTCTGGATCTGCTTACTTCTTACCGCAGGCGCATTTCGCATCCTTGACTTAGGGTAAGTTGGTTTTTAACCCATTCCTTCACACTTCGCCCCCTGCTACAAGAAATATCGCTAACATTTGGCTCCATGGGGGATAGAGTCGTCCCTGTGATGCTCTAAGAACACTTTCCGCAGTTTCAGTGCCTTGCTGTTGGGTTATGGAGTCAGTCTCAAAACATCCCGCTGCTGAAAATACAAGCCGAAAAAATAAAAAACCAAACAAACTAAACATAAACGCTCCAAGGAGCTTATTTATGTGCAGTCCTAAGCTAATAAAATCTTTTACATGGGGCTAGGTGAAAGTAGACTTCCACCATAGCCAATCACGTAACTTCCTAAAGGAAATCTCTTTCCTTCTGTCAATGATCATAAAGAGCTGATGTAACCGCGACAGCAGAACGACTACACTCTTCATCTTCTCACAGGCTGAAGTTGAGATGAATTAGGGTGGCTCCAAGGCATAGGGGAAATGCCACTCCATGTACTCACTGACAGGGTCATAGAATGAGTGGAGAATCCCAGAAAACGGACGACAGACACCCTCCTCTGCTACACAGTTGTTCACTTGTGGTTGAATATCTCTGATAAGCACAGGTTGATGGTGGACAACTGACGTAGGCTCGTTGCTCTCGGGTGGTGGCTACTCGCTGACTGGCTCTGTACAGTTTGTAAACTGCATCTTCGACTGCTCCTCTGGTTCTTCTGGTGCCTCTTCTGGATGGCTCTCCTCTAGGTCTGATTCATATTCATCATAAATAGGGACCATGGGGTGATTCTGCTTGCTGACTGGCTCTTCAGTATCTTTATAGTGATCGAATGTAGGATAAGCTTGCTGCTCATCATCACTATAATATTCATCGAAGAGGGGATGACCCTTATCTCTATGATTCTCCTCTATGATGGTGATCCCATAAAAAATATCCACTTCAGGGACAGTGGGACTTGCTTCTTCTGGCTGCTCGCACGTATTCTTTTCCTCGTGGTAGTTTTCTTTAGCGAGCAGAGGATAAGGATCTGCGACCTGCTCATGGAAATCCAGCATATCGAGCTCAGACTCTGATTCGCAACTGTCATAAGTGGTCTGGCTGCTCTGATCGGCAAAAGGTGATGTGGGGATCTGCTGCTCCTCTTCCAGATAATCATCGAAGTCGGGGGGGAACAAAGCTTCTCCATCCTGCAGAAATGGAACTATCCCCTGCTCCTCCATTTCAACCCCGAATGTAAACACATCGTGGGAAATCTCGTGAAGGAAAAGAGAGCAATCCTCTTCCGCATCCACCTCTTCATTGTTTTGATCCGAAACAGAAATCTCATCAGGGGCAGATGCCAACTCATCTAATAAGTCTTCAACAATCTCTTCAAAAGAGTTGCTCAGAGCGTCTGCCTCAAGGACTGGAAAATCCTCTGCACAGTCTTCATATTTCAACCCTTCTAATTGGGCAGAGAGATATTTTACCTGCTCCATCAGCTTACTCAGGGCGCCATCATCCTCCCTGGGAACCTCATCACTTTCATAACCTGCCTCAGATGCATATGAATAGGGTAGAGAAAGGACTGAGTTATTATCCAGGTCATCAGGATCCTTCCCACAGCTTACGTCAGAAACAACTTTCTCTTGTATAGAGTTGTGGTATCCCTCACAACAATTATGACAAATTAACTCAGGGGGATACAACCTCTGACAATAGGTGGTGAAAGCTGCATGGAATCCATTGAGTGAAGAAATGCTAGCAGGGAGTAAAGAATGGTACCATTTACGCGCATCCCCTGCTAACGAGAACATGAACATCTTCAGTAACACATCCTCATGATGTATCTCCCACTGACGCATGAGTTCATGAAAATCACTGAGGTGCTGAGCAGGGTTGTCCTCTTCACACTTTCCAAATATGGGCAAATAATCACCCCATTCATCCATAGGGGGGACAACATTAGGAAAACCAGGAATAGAAGAAAAATTAAAAGGAGGAAACCTGCGAGCAAGGATTTTCTCCATATCGAACCAGTGAAGTCGCCAATCGATCCTTGAATCATGGAGTCATGAGGTGAAAAATGTGCAGCTCCGAATGTGTCTGGTCCTTGTTCACCATCAAAGGCCAGATCTTAACATTATCATTAACCCAGGAAACTTCTCAGGCTAAGAAAGCAGCCGCTGAAACCTTCTCGAGAAATCTCCTCTGGGTCAGCTTTCAGGTGTGCCAACAGTGGCCACAACTGAAACAGTAAAGTGGAAACAATGGAGTCGCCACAGTGGAGTCGCCAGGTGCACAGTAGCAATCTGAATAATTCTGATTTCTGATGCACCTTCAGAATCAGTTGATTGTTGTCGTTCAATCCCGGGGAAAATATTCAACTTCGTCCCCGGCAACGGTGCCAGAAATGTTAGCGCTGGAAGTCACTCCTGGATTGCTTGCAGGAGTAGAGCCCAACGCCCATCAGTTTTTATGTCACGGTTTAATAGATGGGTGATCAAATGGAGATAAAGACTCGAGGAGATATTACTCTAACTCATGGACCGTGTCTGGGACGTAAGTAACAAAGGAGGTCTCGACTTAACTTCAGCCAATGAGTTGATTTAAAGATGAGAAGGTGGAAGACTTGGGAGAAGAATGAACAAACAACTTTGGGCAACAGGCTTACAGCAGCTTGCAGAAGAAAGACTCCGACAGCAAGATCCTCTTGGCTCAGGGTCTCATGGAACTGAAAGGGGACTTGACTGGATCCTCCAATTCCAAGTCACTCAGCGATGGGAAATTCACAAGAACCGATTAGAAACGGTGCAACTATCATAGTGATCCAAGACAACATCATCCTATAACAACTACAACTTGAATGGATCCTCCAATTCCGAGCTGCTCTAATGCAGTGTAAACAAAGACGTAAAAGGAAACTGGCATTCATAAAGCAAGAAGTCTCAAAAGTCTATACATGACCAGAATTACAGTGCTTCATTAAAACATTACAACCGGGAGCTCTGCTCAACCATTGATAGATACAAAATGGCAAAAATGCCTACATATAGCCAAAACAAATCAGCAGTGGAAACGAGAAGCTGCATTAAAAACTTTGCGTCTGCATGTCTTCTGACAGTCTGCGCATGCAGACTTTGGATGATTGTGCACTTATGACAGACGCAATGGGACTCCTGACTATCCTGCAGTGGCTTGACAGATGCAATATCCGTTAGGAAGGACTATCAGTCTGCTTGTACGCTTGGTCCTTTCCTGGCCTTCTATTTATGGAAGAAGACGACGTTCAACCACCTTCATGACAATAATAACTGCTCCCTTGGGATTGGGAATGACCTCGGTCAACTCTACCCTCTGGGACGTGGAAGACCTTTTGCGCCGCCACTTGGATTAGTTGAGCGATATGGTGCATAGACGTGGAGGCCAGCGCGAAACCTGGGGCACAACAACGGGATGATGGGGCCAAAACTGTGAGGGGAAAGAAAGAAGCGATGAGGTGCAAGAGAAGTGGCGGGGGGAGACATGTGGCGGAAGGCGATAAGTGGAAGGAGCAGGATACAGGACATAATGGGTGCACTCGCGGTAGGAGGCGGATGTGGAAAGGGGCGGGACACATGGCATGCAATGGATGGATGGTGAGATGGGAAAGGGACCATGTGGACCAGGAGAAAGGGGAGTGACAGATGTCGGAGGATGGGGAAAGGGCCGAAGGGCGCGAGCCTCATCGCACGGCCAGGAAGAGAACAGATGGTGCAAAAGCTGACATGACAGGGAAGGGACCCACGTTGGTTAATCACAGAATGACAGAGGATGCCTAGGTTGCCTGTGCGCCGTTGATCCGGGCGCTCGAACTGTAGCCGTCGGAGAGATGCTCCTTCGATTCCGGACCCCCCCCCTCCACTTAAAGGT
>ML807202.1:48514-82406 GCA_009831015.1 Picea engelmannii
CGGACCCCCCCCTCCACTTAAAGGTAGAAAGGCGGGGGGGCTCTAGAATCCTATGTACACCGTTGATCTGGGTGCGCGGATGCCTACCGTCCGGATCTGCTTACTGCTTACCGCGGGCGCATTTCGCATCCTTGACTTAGGGTAAGTGGGTTTTTAACCCATTCCTTCGTACTTCGCCCCCTGCTACAAGAAATATCGCTAACAGATGGCACACCAAATAAATTGATGGATAAGACAACATACAACACGATATTTGGCCTCACGTCTAGGTATCCTCGTCAATTTTTACATACCGTTACTTGCAATTGATAGAGGACAATGATTATTTCCTTCAGATGCACACCCAAGCAAGCCACATATCTCATACTATTGTGCTAGGTTCAACAAATCACTTCATTCCATCAACTGTCTCAACAAGAATGTGTCGAGCCCTTATGAGAGAAATCTAAAGGAATAGAAGGAGCCGATCTGGGAGTTATTTAGCTTCTAAAGGTGAGTTGCTCATATGCCAAGTGTCATATAAGATGAGACACTTGTCCAGTCTCTCCTCTTAGGAGAGAAGTACCAACCATCCTGACTACATATGTATGGAGATTGTGGTATGCATTTGGTGAAGGAAATAATGTCCCTCTCTAATACTATTGATTCAAATTTGACGGAAATGGGACATCCAGTAGTCTACCCTAAGGTGCATTTTCACCATTCGAAGAACACTTTGTTGAAGCTTGAGGAAAAAGATTCAAAGAGTTGGTCAATGGTGCTATGCATTGAGGAGTAGTGGTAGCCGAGAGGAAATGACTAAACGGTTTTCCAACCAACTAAGGACCTCAACTGTTCAAAGGTTGAGCATGTCCAACGCAATATTCATAGGTCCAACTGAGTCACCTAGAAGAATCTAGAAAAAATATCAATTGGACAAAGAGAACACACATCACAACACATCAACACGTTAATTATGGTGGTTAAAATAGTTTTTACCAAGTTAAATTAGTTGGAAAACCAAAGTGGTATCAATAAACTAAAAAAATGTATCTAGTTTCAAGAAGCAGTATTGGACTAAATGAATGGTTTTCTCACAAATATAGAAATATAAGGCGCTCATTGTAATGGTCGACACTTTGGGCAATTTAAGAGGCTCTCACAACCAAAGTTGTTTGATCACCGACCTCAGGCACAAACAAATAGTAAAGGAACCATTCTTCAAGAGATTCATCCCCTGCATTATGTTTGAATCTGCAATTCTTCTTGTTTTTGTGTATGTGTTATTGTAAAAGCCATCCCTCTCATCTGAATTCTTGTATCATATCCCATTAATAAAATCTCAAGCAACATGTTTAGTGTTACTGTGTGGTGTATAGCCATGGCATATAAGTGATTTTCTCTTAAAAAATGACCATTTATTGTCATTTCTTCATATGTTTAAATGATATGCATAGCGTACCTCCATGCATTGGAATATATGAAGATGTATAACTGTTTGAAGCATGTTTTAATGAATCTGTATGCACGTGTTAGAACTGTTGAATTCTTAATTGATAAACACATTATTCTATTTCCATAAGACATAAGATTCATTCTTTGGAGTTCCTTATATGATTATCTTATTTTCCTTCTAATTCACCATTCCACTCACCTTTAAATCTAAATTTTATGAAACACTTGTGGACATATGCCTTTTGGAGTTGAGAGTTTTTAATATCTAAGCAGAGACTATTTGAGGACCAATATTTTTGAAAGAGAGAGAGAAAAACTTACCAAATCTTGCACAATTTTTCCTTCTTGCAAGCATGGATTTAAGATTAATCCCCATTCTTATCCCCTAGGGTGCCTTGAAATCGTTCCAATGACAACCTCGAACATATAGAGGGATAACAATTGGAATGAGTGTGTCTTTAGGGGAGAAATTTCAAAGAGTTCCAATGGTTTCATTCATGTTTAAAAGTTTAAAGATTGCAAAATCCTTGAAAGATTCCTTTGACTTTGGTTTTAAAATATTACAAAAACATTTTAAGGCCCTAAAGACTTCAGGGTGCTTTAGAAGTTGGAATGTTGGATCCTCCTCAAGGAACACAAAAGCATTCTTTTGGAGGTGAAGTTGTGAAATCCCACAATATTTTTGGGGACATCAGAAAGTTTGAAAGTTTAGAGACAACCCAAATTCCTCCAAAAGAAAATTCATTCAACAAGATAATCTGAAAGGACATTGACATAGCCTTGAGGAATTCAAGGTGGATTGAAAGTTTGAAACTTTGATTTTCCCTAAAATAGGTCATGCTCTTTTAGAGAAGAGAACTTATGAAACATCCTAACATGTTTTAGGAGATACTTAAATTTTGAAGTTTGAAAACACTCCAAAGGATTTCAAGACTACTGGCCACTCACACTTTGAAATAGTCCTAAAAGGTCTCAAGGAAAAGGCTTTGATAACTCATGGGAGATATTTAAAGTCTGAAGTTAGTAAACGTTCCAAAATATTTTAGGGCCTTTTCAATGTTGAAACTTTCAAAAAGGCCCAAAGTCTTTTGGGAACCTTTGAAAGAAAAAAATAGGAAAGGCATAAAAGAAACTTACGAAAGGACCAAATAACTAACATAAGGGTTTAGAAAATCTTTAGTGAAAGAAAAAGGATAGTGAAAATTCCAGCTGAAAGAACTAAAAATGTAGGAATTAAAAGTTTAGTACCTTGGATCGAGCTCGAAGAGATAGCTAAAGTGATAAAATTAATCAAAGCACATCCCAAAAAACATCATAATTTTGAAAGGATGGGTCCCTAAAATTTAAAATTTTGGAGAATTTGTTGAGGGCGTAAAACCCACACACATGTATTTTTCCATTTCAGAACCCAACACTCTCTCCATCAATAAATAGGGTAGTGATTTTCAAATTTTACCCCGAACAATTTTTTTTGCATTGCGTTCCACTAAATGAAACCTTGGATATTGATTTTTTCCAAGGAAACACATGATAGGGTGTGGTGTATGACTAGCAGAGGACTCGTAGTATAATTTCAATGTCCAAAATCCAATGGAATGCATAACTTGTTGATCTGATACTCATTTTCCATTATATTGTAAGTTTCAATTTGCATCCAAATGACATTCAGTGACACTTGAAAAAATGGTCATAGGGACATAAAATTCAAATGGATTAGTAGAACAACATTCTATCACCTCACATTCTCTCCATTGATGAGTGGGGAAACTATTTGAATAAGAGGGTACTAGTGAGCAATCAAAGAAGTACATCATGTAATATTGGAGGATGGAAGATTGGAATTATTTTCATTAGGGGAATTTTGAGGTCTAAAATGTGTAGAAATTCTTACCCCAATACCTAGGTACTTTGTTATCTAGTGTTTTCCTTACTGCAATCAGATTAGAAACTCACAAACAATAATACACTACTAAAATATTCAACTAAATATCATGGAGAGGAAGAAAAAAATAGGAAACTAAATCAACCACACATGAACACCATAATCTTTGGGTAAATAACCAGGGAAAAACGCTCGAGGGAAAACCAATGCTGAGAATGATTTTATTATGCTGGGCTCCCATAACAAGGATAATGGCCCACTAAGAGAAATACAACTATAGACTAACCTGGCAAGGGATAACATGTTGTACAATCAATTCTGGCACATTTTTCTACACACCCGCGATTGTATTTTCTGTGACTCACAGATATTCGCGACTTTCCTCACTGAGACCCACAGATGTCCGTGATTGTCTCCTTTGTGACCCGCAGATATGTACAGAAATTTCGTACAAAAAACTGTGTACAATCTGGCTCTTTTCTATGGATTTCTTTTGCTGAAACCCACCTGCATATGCCTCTGTTCTCTGTTCTCCTTGACCTGTATGATCTCTAAATGAAGGTCCTTCTTCACCTATCCAAGATCTTGAACCACAATCCTTCATGATCCAATACTCTATGTCGAATCCTTCAACACCCGTCAAGTCAAGTTTCTTTCTCCTTCACCCTATTCTTGCTTTTACAATCGTGAGTTACAATCTATTTCTAATCTTGAAAGTGATCTGCGGTTGAGAATACTTCTCACATTCACTTTGAGATTTAGATTACATGCTTCATGCTAAGTACTTTTAACATGTCTCATAAATAACTCAATTAACTAATTACATAATTAATTAATAAAAGAAGTTTACTTTAATAATTTCTTTAACTAAAGTAAATTCAAGAATAGAAGGATTTAGATGATTTCCACATGTCTAGATACATAGACCTATGCGGAAATACCTTTCCGATTCTACCACTATTTTTCACCACTCCAAGCATGTCTCTGAAGAATACAAACTTCCCTTTCTCCAAGGGCTTGGTCAAAATATCTACAACCTACTCATCTGTGGAAATATACTGAAGCTTCATTGCTCCTATCTTGAATGAAGTGACATATGATCAAAATATGCTTGGACCTATCATGGAATACTGTATTATCAGAGAGTGTGATACAACTCTGATTATCTTAGTATATCACCGTAGGCTCCAATTCCTGACCAAATAAACTTGTAAGCAATTTACAAATCCAAATGGCTTCACAACTAGCCTTACTCACTGCCATATATTTTGCCTCTATTGAATTGAGTGCCACATAAGTCTACTTCCTATTGAACCAAGTAATCATTGTTTATCCCAAGCTAAAGCAACACCCTGAGGTGTTCTTTCTATCTACTGCACTGCCTGCCCAATTCGAGTTTGTATATCCCTGCAACTCTACTCCATCTCCTACAATATATCTCAATCCATAATCCACTGTACCTCTCAAGTACTCGAGCACATGATTTGATGTGATACAATGCACCTACCTTAGATATACCACGAACTGACTCAAGGTGTTCACATAAAATAAAATATATGGTCTGGTGTTGACCAAATACATCAAGGACCCTACCGACTGCCTGTATACCTTGGGATCCACCAACTCTGAATATGAAGAGACAATCTTCTTTAGATTGGTAATTATAGGTGTATCCATCGATTTACATTCCTCCATCCTGAATCTCCTCAAGATATCTACTGTATACTTCCCTTGTCCAAGGAAGATCTCTCCCGATACATACCATACCTCTAACCCCAAGAAATAATGCATCAAGCCAATGTCCTTCATCTCAAACTCACTAGCCAAATCTGCTTTGCACCCTGCAATAACCCCATCTGCACCTGTGAAAAATAAATCATCAATGTACAAAACCAATATGAGAGGATCCTATCCAACAAGTATGAAGTACAAGTTAGGATCTGCCTCACTCTTGGTAAATCCCATACTCTGCAAGTTGTTGGACATGGTACTATGGTGTTGGAATTGATGTCAAGAAGATTAATATGGTATTATCATTAAGAAAGAATATGTATTTGAGATCCTAAAGATTAGGAGAGAAAACATATTAAGTTGCATGGAATCAGAGCGCCCAATGTTAATACCTTTGGAAAGGTAGAAGGAAAGCTCAAGAAAAGGAGCGACTTAATGAAATTCTATTGGGATCTGTAACACCCCAGGTTTTGAGCCCCATATTAAATAATGTATTGTTACATTGCTGAGAGGCCAGAGTGCCCAAACAATTATTAAAAGGAAAGTGTGCCTAAGAAATGTAATGTGTGATCATTATTAATAATAAATACATCATTGGCTGCTAGATGGATAAGGAATAGAGTTATAGGGGGCTATGATTACACAAGAGAGGGGGCTTGAGGGGATAAGTATTTATTTTATATTATCCATTTTGTGTAATGGGGGGGAATCAGTTATGTGAGCTTATTAGGGGAAGGCCAAAAGGTTCTTGATCCCCACGAATTACAAAATCCCGTCCCTGGTCTATGGAAGGGGTTCCCCCGTTAGCAAATTCTGTCATTTGTTTTGGTCATTCACTCACTCTCATTCCCATCCCCATTTTGGCGATGTTGTTGGTTGCCTCACGCGTTCATTCACCCGATTGTTTCACTGTTCATCCTCTCCCATGGGGTCCGCACTCCATTCATTCCTCCACTCACTCATCTTTCCTCGTTCACATTTGGTTTGGGAAAGGAAGTTGGACCATTGAAGGACAACCATGATTTTGTTGGATGTAGAAATTGCTAGTGTAATCCAACCATGATTTGAGGCTTGCATGTTTGAGATGCTTGGCCTGTGTCCAACTTTTCTCATAGCTACGAGTCCTGAGAGTCCCAACATGGAGATTTTGGACTAGCTGCACTAGAGACATGGAAGGAGAAGGACTGCCTGAGGGACTGCATGGCATAGAAATGTGGAGGTCCATTCTCTTGGGTGGTGCAGGTTGGGTAGAAGAGAGTTGGGTACTTGGATTGCTGTGAGTGTTGGAGAATCCTGTGAGAGCTTGAGTATTGAATGGTTAGGGAAGCCAAGTAACACTCTGGAACCGTCCTTGTGGATTCATAGCCCTAGCTTGGGGGTGACATTGTTGTTGAGACTTGGAACAAGAATTTCTACGATTGGGTGGAATGTACTTGGTCTACAACTAGTTGGTGTCTTCTTTTATAAAAGATAAGTGCTCTCTGTTATGTTTTCCTTTGGTTGTGTATTTATTTCCGCTGCGTATTAAATTATTATACCTGAGATTTGTACTTATAATATGCATGTTTGCTAGTTAATTTCGTGCATGGTATATTGTGCACACCATTTTATGTTGTAGTATGAATCTTGATCATTGCATGTATGTATTTCATGCTTCTTTATTAATTAATTATTATCAGAAATTCAAAATTAGACAGAAGGTGCATTCTTAGTGTAGCATGCCCGACCTGTGGGAGGCTGGGTACGTTACAAATTGGTATCATAGATTTTAGTTCAAACACTGGACTGTTACGGGCCATAACAAGTGAGAATCGAGAAGATTCGTTGTCACAAATTATATATATATGTGAAAATTTGGGGAAAAACGATGGAAACATTCGAGTGAAATCCCCCAAATTCGTGAATAGATATGAGTTTGAATGATTCCAGGATTGTCTAAGAAGTTAATGGATTCGATCTGCAGAGTTACGAAGCCGAATTCGACTTAGAAGGTCAAAAAATTCGAGTTTTAATGGCCGCTATAATGTTGGATAGAGTTTGGAGAATCTACGGTTGAGGTCATGTTTGATCTTGGATCAACGCTCCAGATTCTTCCTTGAAAATTTTTACAAAGTTTGGAAAAATTACCAAATCGACAGATGGGATTGATTCGATGATTTGAAAAATGAAGAAGATTGACGGTTCGTATTCATTTCGGTTGTTTGGGGATTTGGCAAAAATCAATGGTCAAGGTCATCTTGGATGGGAGATCAACGTCCCAGATTCACCTGGGATTTTTGTCAAAAAATTCTAAGTATGGAAGTTCGCCAACAAAAATCCCTGATGACCAATGGTTGTGGATGGGCGAGTTTGGTGAAGGGTGTAAGATATAACAAAGAAAATATCCGATCATCGATGACCGATGGTCGGGGATCGACATTTTTTGGTGAATTTTTTTTTTCTGGACAAAAAAAATGTCCCGAAGTCCCGAACTCCGGAGTAAATATGGGCCCTTCATATTCAGGGACATGTGTCCAAAGAATAGCAAGGGTTCATAAATTCGATGTTCGACAGTATGGGGGTGCGGTTGTGTTCAATAGAGAAAACCTTCAAAGTCTCGAACTCCAGAGTAATTCTGGACCGTTCGTGTTTGAGGACACGTGTCACAGATCAACCTATTCAGGAATTCGACGTTTGGGGGATTTGTGGTGTAGTGTGGAGAAGTCTCCCGAAGTTTCGAATTTTCGAAGTCCTGAAGTCATGAGGCACTGGAGTGACAGGGCCTGATGATGTCACCTAGGGTGATGTGGACACACTTGATGCTTGCCACATGTCACCGTGTCTCATGTTTTTCAAAGACTGTTCATGCCAGTTAACATATGACACGTGTCGCCTGTCAGATATGGCCATGTGTCCATTCCTTATTTTATTCCACGTAGCACCCCTTGGTGCTTATCTATTGACGAAGACTCTATGATTTTTCCAGTTCAACATTATGAACGAATTAAGTATGAGGAAGGCGGAACCCCCAAAGCTCTGAAGAGCGGAGTAAATCCTCATCTTTTATTGGGAGAGGACACATGATAGTAGATCTCGTAGTCCAGAGACTTGGCACTCTCGAGGATTCAAGGCATAAGAAGTTGGGGTCGAGGACTCCCAAAGGAATGAAGTCCAGATTCCATCTTAGCCATTGATTATAGTAGACATGTGGCGCAAGATCCCAAGGTCTGGAGACTTGGTACTCCGAAGAAATTGAGGGGCGGGTTACTTGAGTCGAGAACTACCGAAAGTCGGAGTTACTATCAGTTGTTGATTGAGAACGTGTTAGAGAATAATCCCAACTTCCCTTGGTGTATTACTTGTCTTAGGCACCTAGACCTTGGTTAATGCATCCCAATGCATTTTTCCTCACTTGATTTGACTTTCTAGAGAGGGTAGGAGACACTTTCCTTGTTTTTAGGGAGTTTTTCGTAAATTTAGGGATATTGACATGGATTTAATCTTGAGTTATTTAATTATAAATCCACTTAGTGACTCCTTTCCAACCTCCATGCATAGTTTAAACACCTAAAGGAAGGAGAGCACACTTCCTCCTTAAATCATGGAATCTTTCCCTTGATTTTAGGGATTTACCCCTTTTCTTTAGTAAAATTTGCATGTTTAGCTAATCAGTTAGTAAAATCACACTTTTCATCCTATCATATTCATGTTAGGTGTGGTTTATCTATTTTAGAGGTTTTGGCATGTGCTTTAGCCATTTTTACATTGCTTTTAGTGGCAGTTGCTATCATTAGTGAAAATATCAATTCTTCTCTACATATTGGATTGATCTCATTGTAATTTCAAACATATTGTGAATGCATTCATTCTCGTGGAGTAAATTATTCTCTAGATATTTATTCTTTTTTTATTTTAAAATTCATTGGATTAGCATTATTTTTCTCATCGAATTCTAGATCTCTCGGGTCTCATAATTTTACATGGTATCAGAGCCTTAGGTAATCTAAGGGAGAGGTATACTAGTTTTATTTGTAGGTGAAATATCATCAAAGGAGGCAGAAAAAATCAATGGATCAACACCTTCAGCCCAATCATGTTTTCCTAACTCCATTCAACTACTTTGAATGGAAAGCTGAGATCACCCTTGCTCTTTGAAGCAAAGGTCTCTACCGGATAACAATGGGTACGGAAGTTGAGCCAATGAATGTTGTGGAGAAGGAAAAGTATTTCAATCGAATGGATGAAGCCTTTGGGATGATATGTATCTCCATATCAAGAGACTTGATGTTCCATGTCGACACTACATCATCCCCCAATAGGGTCTGGACCAAGTTGGAATATTTGTTCGGTAAACAAGATGAACTTTGAGCCTATAGTTTGGATAACGAGCCCATAGGTTTGAATCCGTCAAATTTTGATTCTTTGCAAGAGTATTTTACAAAATTTAAATCTCTTTTATTTCAGCTTAAATATTTCAAAGTAGTGAAAAAAGATGAGAAACTCATCCTTTCCATTCTCTCAAAAATAGGTCTCGATTATTCAATTTTGTTTCCTCATTTCATGCTTCAAAATTAACAACTCTGAAGTGGAAAATGCCCTCTTTAGATGATTTTATTGAAGAAATAAATCAAGAGCATGCAAAATTAGTTTCCATGGGCTCCATAAAGGGTTCTATATATGATTCTCTTGCAGGAAACAAAGTAAGCAAACAAAATTTCAAAGATCGGAAAAAGGGGAAAGGCAAAAAGCCCGAGCCTAGAAAGGAAATGTTCTCGAAACCGACAGATGAATATTCTTCAGATCACAAAGGGAAGAAGAAAAATGAAAGATATAAATGCATATATTATCAAAATTTTTATCATCCTAAATATTCTTGTATGAGGAAAAATATATATGATATGGCGAATATGCTACAACAAAACAATCTCATGGTCCCGACAAATGCAAGGAAGAAGGATAAAGAAAAACCGGCCGAAGGAAGAGGAAAAGCTTGTGATGATCACACTTTGATGGATGTAACATCCTCCCAATCCACTTGTATTCTTGATTGAGGTGCTTCGAATAATATGGATGAAAACAAATATTCATTCTCGTCCATCGAAGAGTGCGCATGACTTTCTATTCTCATGGGAGACGACACATCGGTTGAGGTATGTGGTAAAGGAATAGTTTCTTTGGAAGGGGGATATTTTGATAATGTGCTGCATGTACCCTCGCTTTACATGAAATTTATTTCCATATATCAAATCACACATTCAGGTTTCAAAATAAAGGCTGAATTCTATCCGGATTCAGTGGAGATTTCAGACTTAAAAATAGGGTCCCGTATAGCTCACGGTGTTGCAGATCATCACTCTCGGTTGTATTCCTTCTCTCATTTCATTCCCAAATATGTATGTAAAACATTTTTGAATAATACTAATGAAGAGATAAGTTTATTTCATGATATATTTGAGCATCTTAATTACAGGTACTTTCATCAACTCAACAAAGAAGACATGGTAACCAGTTTGCCTCAAATCAAATTTTCCAATGGGATCTGTCAGGGCTGCATTCTTGGTAAGCATCCCGAGAAGAAAATTGACAAAGGAAAATCATGGAGGACATCCTAAACTCTTAATATGATTCATAGTGATGTCATGGGACCCTTCCCCAAGCCCTGAATCAACAAATATCAATATGTACTCACTTTTATCGATGACTACTCTTGCTTCACATGGGTGTATTTTTTGACATTGAAATCTCAAGTTTTTCAATATTTTAAAGAATTTAAAGCACTCGTTGAGAATCATTCTGAGGGAAGGATTAATATACTTCATAGTGATAATGGAGGTGAGGTGAGTATGTTAAAAAATATATGCAGCAACTTTTTTCTGAAGCGGGAATTGAGATCCAACATACAGTGCCTTACACACTGCAATAGAACGATATTGCTGAGAGAAAAAACCGGACACTGAAAGAGATGGAAAATTTCATGCTACAGTCAAAATAATTGGCTCCAAAGCTATGGGATGAAGCCATAAATTGTGCAACATACATTCATAACCGTGTTCCTCACAAATCACTGAAGGGAATCACTCCTTTCGAAGCTTGGTGTGATAAGAAACCAAAAGTCTCTCATTTCATAATTTTTGGTTGTCGTGCATGGGCCCATATTCCATCTGATAAATGAAGGGAACTAGAGCCTCAGAGTGTTGAATGAATATTTGTTGGATACCCTGAAGGTTTCAAAGGTTATAGGCTGCTACAAACTTCTACTGATTCACTTTTCATTGAGCGAAGTGTGAAGTTTGAAGAGGGTCCACTACATGCAGTTTCATATCAATCAACCGAGGATTGTTTTGATGAAACGGTTGAAGAGGGTTCTGATGCTCATTTGAGAAATTCAGATAATGATTATGAGTCGGTGTTTGTATCAGATTCAATTTTTTATGATCAGATCATGGCTGCTCTGGATCCCCTATGATTTTTGGCCAAACCGACTTTCCATGATGTCGGTGAACTAGTTGGCAATCCGACGGATCCGAGGAGGACTAGATCACAATTTTTCGAGGCCCCCACTGCCTTGGATTCCATAGAGAAGTTTGTTCCAATAAATTTCTATATGTCACTTTCATCATATACACAGTCATATATAGAGGCCATGGGAAACCCCTTCTGGGAAGTTGCTATGTATGAGAAGTTCAATGCTCTCATGGAGAACCAAACCTGGGATTTGGTTCCACTTCCGAAAGAAAGAAAGTTTGTTCGATGCAGATGGATATTTCGGACAAATATGGATGAAAATGGTGAGATCAGTAAGTATAAAGATCGGTTTGTTGCTAAAGTTTACTCTCAGGTACATGGCATTGATTATACCGAGACTTTTGCACCAGTTGAAAAAATGGACTCCATCAGGCTAGTTTTGGCCATTGCGGATTATCGACACTGGGAAGTCCATCACATGGATGTGAAGAGTGATTTTATTCATGGAGATACGAAGGAGAAGATATATATGGATCAGCCATAGGGGTATGCTCATGACTCCTCTCTTGTATCTAGATTAAAGAAATCATTATATGGGCTCAAACAAGCTCCTCGAGCTTGGTATGCAAAAATGTATTATTTTATGTTTTCTCAAGGATTTCATAGATGTAAATTAGATACAAATGTTTATATGCTTTGCCATGATGACTCCATTTTTCTGATTTTTCTATGCGTAGATGAATTACTGATCATAGGGAGTGATTTATCAGAGATTGCATGGGTTAAGAGTTCCTTGCATGATAGATTTTCCATGAGTGATATGGGTTTGTTGCATTATTTTCTTGGTCTTGAGGTATCACAGTCTACTTTAGGAATCAAGATGGAACAAACCAAGTATGCACTAGATCTACTTGACAGGTTTCATATGAGAGAGTGTAAGACAAATGGTTCACCTTTTCTTTCTGGGGTCAGATTGGAGGATGGAGTGACTAATCCTTTGGTAGACAGTACTCTCTATCGTCAGTTGGTAGGGATATTATTTTACCTCACACATACCCGTCCTGATCTATATTATGTAGTGAGTGTTGTTTCCAGGTATATGCAGGAGCCCCATGAGCTTCATTGGAAAGATGCTAAGAGAATCCTTCTGTATGTAAAAGGCACTCCTAGTTTTGGTATTTATTGTGTAGCTGATTGTCCTCTATCTTTGGTCGGGTATACAGATTCAAATTGGGCTGGCGATGGCACATACCACAAGTCTACCTTAGGGTATTTATTTAACTTTGGTTCCGGTCCACTTTGCTGGTCAAGCAAGAAGCAATAAGTTATTTCTTTATCCACAACAGAGGCAGAGTACACGGGGGCAATGAATGCCACCACACAATGTATTTGGTTGCAAGGTTTACTTTTTGAGTTTGGGATTCAGTATCAGATACCGACTGTCATATTTTGTGACAACGAGGGTACCATTTAGATATCCACTGATCCGGTTCAGAGACAAAGAACCAAGCATATTGAGATACACATGCATTACATCCTGGGGATGATTCATGAAATTAGGCTTAAGGGAGGGGGGGGGGTGTTAGAGCATAATCCTAACTTCCCTTAGTGTTTTACTTGTCTTAGGAACCTAGACCTTGGTTAATGCATCCCAATTCATTTTTCCTCACTTGATTTGACTTTCTAGAGAGGGTAGGAGACACAATTCTTGTTTTTAGAGAGTTTTCCTTAAATTTAGGGATATTGACATGGACTTAATCTTGAGTTATTTAATTATAACTCCACTTAATTACTCCTTTCCAATATCCATGAATAGTTTAAACACCTAAAGGAAGGAGAGCGCACTTCCTCCTTAAATCAAGGAAACTGTCCCTTGATTTTAGGGATTTACCCCATTTCTTTAGTAAACTTTGCATGTTTATCTAATCAGTTAGTAAACTCTCACTTTTCAGCCTATCATACTCATGTTAGGTGTGGGTTATCTATTTAAGAGGCTTGGGCATGTGCTTTAGCCATTTTTACACTGCTTTTAGTGGCAGTTGCTATTATTAGTGACAAGATCAATTCCTCTCTACATATTGGATTGATCTCATTGTAATTTCGAACATATTGTGAATACATTCATTCTTGTGGAGTAAATTATTCTCTATATCTCTCTTCTTTGTTTATTTGAAAATTCATTGGATTAGTATTATTTTTCTCATTGAATTCTACATCTCTCGGGTCTCAGAATTTTATAGAAAGGGTATGTGGCAACATATCCTGTAGTCTAGAGACATGGCACTCCGGAAGGGTAGAGAGTATGGAAAGTATGGAAATCCCGAAGCTCGGAGTCTTGGAGCTCCTGTTGACTAAATAATTCTAACACAGTCTCTCGATCGATTTTAAACCACACGATCTCAGATATAATAATTCTAACACAAAAAAGCAGTAGGAAGGATTTGGCCCACGGTTTCGATCCGTGGTCACTTGGGAAAGTGGTTTGAAAGACGCGCTTGTGCATAATTGATTTTTTTTATCGGCCTAGGAATAACATAGAAGTGTTATTTATATATATTCTTCATGAGTTGAAATGACCTGTAGCATTATTGTTTTTTTTTT
Organism: Picea engelmannii; assembly: GCA_009831015.1. Lineage (NCBI taxonomy): Eukaryota > Viridiplantae > Streptophyta > Pinopsida > Pinales > Pinaceae > Picea > Picea engelmannii. Next base: position 62,607 of record ML807202.1, read on the forward strand.
TTATCATATGCTTAATTCTGACAAAATGGTCACTTGCACATTTTTCGTAATTAATGGATTTAAACATATCAGCTTATAATGCCTATTGAATAAATGGAAGAAGCCAAGGGAGCCTCCAACCATGATAAAGACATCGAAGGCCATAATACTATAATTGGAAATGCAGAGACATAATCCAATGGATGCAAGGGCCGAGGGGAGCAAGAAACATTACTAGAAACTGTGAGGAGCCTGAAAATAGAAGTGTAGAGCTACAAGGAAGACAATGAAAGGCTGGCGAGAGAGAAAAGTAAGATAAATGCTCAATTTTTGCAAGGCTTAAATCAGTTGCAAGGTCAATCTAAGAATGACTCAAAGCAAGAGGAAGAAGGCAGGTGTCATGAAAGAAGAGATGAACGTGGAAGAGAAGGTTATTCTAGGAGTGCTAGCAGAGATCATCAACACCACTCACCTCCTTACTCAACAAGAAGGTCTTATGCATTCGAAGGCGCCATAAGTAGTCCAGAGGTGTCTCCCGTTAGGCGCCAAAGAAGAAGGCATGAATTGGACAGTTTGCAAGGAGAGCCGAGGAAGATTAGACCACCATCCTTTGATGGTGAAAGAGAAAAGGAAGATGATGCTGAAGCATGGTTGATTGGACTTAGGAGATATTTCCAATTGCATAACTATTCTTCAAATATAGAAGCCATATTTCCCACCTACCATTTACATGGGAAAGTTGCAGTGTGGTGGGATCAACTAAAGCAAGTTGAGCATGTTAATGAGAATAGGATTACTTGGAAGTAGTTCAAGAAGTATTTTCAGAAGGAGTACCTCTCAGAGCATTTTTATGACAAGAAAATGAAAGAGTTCTTTGAACTAAGGCTGGGAAGCATGACTATGGTAGAATATGAAAATAATTTCTCGGGGTTGTTAAAGTATGTTGGGTTTATAAATGATGAAAAGGTAAAAATACATAGGTTTTTGAGTGGACTTCCATCCTTTTATAAAGAAAATATTCGGTATGATGAGCCCAAGACCTTGACTGAGACCATCCGGAAGGCCAAATACTTGTATGAGCAAGGCCAAGGCAGATATTCCATGCATAAATATTGGAAGGATAAGAAGAATGAGAAGTCTGATCAGAGGAGGAAGGGATTCAAACCTCCTTTCAATAGAAATGAGCGTAATAAAAATCATCAAGACCGGTATGCTAAGGATGAATCCCAGAAAGAAGACTCCTTGGGGAAAAGGGGAAGAGCAACAATCCAATGTTGGGGACGCAAGGAAGATCACTTATACAAGTATTGACGACACATAAAGGGAAAAGTGAAGACTATGCACAACATACAAGAGGCTACAACAGTCGAAGACATGGGAAGGATTTATGCAACCTTATATGATCGACAAGAAAAATACCAATCCAACATGATCGTGGTGGAAGGTAAGTTTGTAAATCATCCTGTTGCTATTTTAATTGATTAAGGAGCAAGTCATTTTTACATTGATCCTAATATAATGGATAGATTACATTTGGAGAAAAGTAAGCTTGAGAAATCAAGTTTGGTTCAACTAGCCACTGGAACCAAGAGGAGAATCCATGATATGTTCTGAAGTTGTTCCATAAGCCTTAATGGTGTGAATACTAGTGATGATCTGAATATCATACCATTGGGGTCTTATGATATTCTAATTGGAATGGATTGGTTGGAAAAGCATCATGCTGTCCTAGATTGTCATAGAAATACATTTACATGTCTTGATGGAGATGGAAAACAAAGCACTATGAAAGGAGTTCCAAGACCCATCTCTATAAGGGAGATTTCAACCTTACAACATAAGAGATGTTTCAGAAAAGGATGTCAATTGTATGCAGCCCATGCGGAGGAGACAAAATATACAAAGGGACCAAGCCTTGAAGATTTCTTGATACTATAAGAATTCGAGGATGTATTCCAAGAAATACCATGGTTTCCACCAAAAAGGGAGATAGATTTCTCTATTGATCTAGTTCCAGGAGCTGCCTCTGTGTCAAAAACACCTTACAGAATGAGTTCATATGAGTTAAAACATTTACAAATATAGTTGGAGGAATTAGTAAAGAAAGGGTACATACGCCCAAGTGTTTCACCTTGGGGAGTACTGGTACTCTTTGTCAAAAAGAAGGATGGAACCTTGAGGCTGTGTATTGACTTTAGACAACTGAATAAGTCTACTATAAAGAACAAGTATTCTCTACCCATAATTGATGACCTCTTCTATTAGCTAAGAGGAGAAAATATGTTTTTAAAGACAGACTTGAGACCAGGATACCATCAGGTAAGAATCAAGGAAGAAGACATCCATAAGACAACTTTTAGAACCAAGTATGGTCATTATGAATTTGTAGTGGTGCCATTTGGATTGTCCAATGCATCAACTATGTTTATGTGCTTAATAAATGGCATATTTAGAAATTACTTGGATGATTTTGTCATAGTATTCCTGGATGACATACTTGTCTATTCTAAGTCCAAGGAGGATCACGAACAACACCTAAGATTGGTATTGCAAGTGCTGATGGAAAATAAATTGTATGCCAAGATGAGTAAGTGTTCTTTTTATAAAGAACATATCCATTACTTGGGGAATATTATTTCATAACAGGGTATAACAGTAGATCCTAAGAATATTGAAGACATTACAAGATGGCCAATGCCCAAGAATGTTTAAGAAGTCATATCTTTTATGGGGTTAGCCGGTTACTACAAAAGGTTTATAACATGGTTCTCTAAGATTTCTCATACCATTGCTTCTTTGGAAATGAAGGGAATTAAATTTGAATGGACAACTGAATGTGAAGAAAACTTTAATTTGTTGAAAGAGTTACTTACTAGTGCGCTTGTGATAAAAATTGCTGACCCAAATGAAAGTTTTGTGGTATGTACATATGCGTGCAAGGAAGGAATTGGTGGATTCCTCACTCAAAATGGACATGTCATTTGTTATGAGTCCATAAATATTAAGGAACATGAGAGGAATAATGCCACACATGATTTGGAGCTTTCTGCCATTGTTCACACATTGAATATGTGGAGGCATTATGTCATGGGAAAGAGATTTGAATTAAGAACAGACCACAGTGGTCTGAAGTATATTTTTGAACAACCAACTTTGAATTCCAGGAAAACAAGATGGCTGGAATTTTTAATTGAATATGACTTTGATATCAATAATATCAAGGGGAAAGAAAACAAAGTTGCCGATGCACTTAGTAGAAGAGTGCATCTCATGCATGCTACAACTGTCAGTATGCATCAGTCATACTTGAAGAGAAGAATTTTAGATGTTGTTGTTATAGATTAACATTACCTATAGGTAAAGGAAATATTACAACAAGGATATGTACAACATAAAATGAAAGAGTATGAGATGAAGGAAGATTGGTTACTTATGCATAAAAATAGAATTTATGTTCTTAGTTCTGGAGAACTTAGGAATTTGGTATTAAAAGAAATGCATAATGTTCCATATGCTGGACATCCCAGTTACCATAAAAAAATTACAACAGTAAGAGGCCAGTTCTTTTGGCTGGGAATGAAAAATGATGTTGCTGATTACATCACCAGATGTATGGAATGTCAGAAAGTGAAGGTTGAGCATAGACACCCAATGGGTCTACTACAACCATTACCAATTCCAGAGAAGAAATGGGAAGTGATAACCATTGATTTTATAACCAAGTTGCCAAGGACAACAAGGGAACATGATTCAATCATGGTAGTGGTTGATAAGTTGACAAAGAATGCTCATTTTGTTCCTATGAAAACAACTCATACAACAACTAATATTGAAGAAATTTACATGAGGGAAATTTCTAGGTTGCATGGGATACCTAGGACAATTGTCGCAGATAGAGACACTAAGTTTACTTCAAATTTCTAGAGGGGTTTATTTAAAGGATTTGGTACAAATATGAACTTTATCACAACATACCATCTGTAGTTCGATGGAAAGATAGAGAGGGTCAACTGAGTAATTGAAGACATGTTAAGAATGTATGTGATGGATAAACCATCTAATTGGGAAGATTACTTGCACTTGGTTGAGTTTTCCTATAATAATGGGTATCAAGCTTCATTGAAGATGAGCCCATTTGAAGCCTTGTATGGTAGAAAATGAAATACTCCAGTAAGCTGGGATAACCCAACAAATAGAGTGGTACTTGGGCTAGAGTTGCTTAAGGAGATGGAAGACCAGATGGTTAAGATTAAGCATAATTTAAAGGAAACTCAATATAGACAGAAGGTTTATGCAGACAAGAATAAGACATCAAGAGAATTTAAAGTATGGGAGCATATGATTTTGAAAGTAAATCCCAAGAAGATATCTTTGAAGTTGGGTAGCTGTACAAAGCTGGCAACCATATTCTATGGTCCATTTGAGATATTGGATAGAATAGGGCTATTTGAATACATGTTGGCATTACCCGTTTCCATGAATGTGCATAATGTATTTCATGTCTCTTTTCTAAAGAAATATGTAAATTATCCTAACCATGTTATTGATTGGCATCCGATTCATGTAGAGACAGAGGGAGACTTTCAGGTCCAACCAGTGCGAATATTGGACAAAAAAGTCAAAATGCTCCAGAATCGCGTTATAGAGCTGGTAAAAGTTCAGTGGACCTGCTACGGTCCTGAATATGCTACTTGGGAGCATGAATATGCCATGCGGGCAGAGTACCCACAAATTTTTGAATAAATTTTGGAATTTTGATTCTTGTTTTGTATATGCACTGAGGACTCTCAAGACTCGCAGTTGTGACTCTAAGAACTTGAGAAAAATCACTGAAGATTTTTTCTACGTATAGTTTCCTCTTAGAGGTTGAAAAAGTTGGGTGTGCATTTTGATGACACTCGAGAAGACATGTGAGTCCAAAAAATTGAAAGTATGCAAGTCCGATATTCTGCCAACTCGCACCACTACATATTGAAAATTTGCGACGACTACTTGCGACGAAAGTAATCTTTCGTCACAAAATTTAAGATAAAGAGTTGAGTTTTTATTTATTTTTATAAATCTAGCCCAAGTTCGTCGCTCTTGCGATGGAACCTTTGGCTATCATCGTAAGAGAGACGACAACCAAATCTACGTCACAAGAGTGACACACATGAAGATAGTGGACTCTCGTCTCTCTTGCGATGACCTTTGGCTATCGTTGTAAGAGCGACGATTCAATGATGATCGTTACATTATTTGACGAAGTCAACATTGAGCATTACACTTTTTGACAAAGTCAACATTGACTTGGTCAACTTTCGTTGCTCTTGCGACGTAAAAAATCTCTATAAATATTTTGCAAATTAGAGATGTTGCGACAATCTAATTGTTATAACAACGATGATTCAAAAAGGGTATTTTTGTGCGAAAGAATGTCGTAGAATATTAGAGGTGGGAAAAAAGTAAAGCGGGTGAAAAGGGTGATGGTAGATGTTATTTCCCTTGCAAAAAATGTTGCCTTACATGTCCCGTAAGAATTTTAATAGCAACAAGTACAAAACATTGTAGGAAATGTGGGCACATTGATGGGGGATCGAATGAATATTGTCTCGTGGTAATTAGCTATATATTCTTAATCTGTTTTTATATTGTCGATTTTATACAAAATTATAAATATGTATATATATTGTTTGAATATTTGTTATAGTTGTTGGATTACTGAGAGGGGGGGGGTGAATCAGTAATAGATCAATTTAATCATTTTTCACCATAAAATGCAAGTGTTATATTAATGTAGAATTATCATCCAATAGTTGCAGAGTAAATAAACAATGAACAAATGATCAATCACACACATACACAATACACCAGTGTTTTACGTGGAAACCCAAAGCAGGAGAAAACCACATAATTATTTTTCTTATATGTCTTTTGAGAATTACATTCATTGGAAGCACCAAATTCCTTTGTTTTTCAGCTGCAACTGGAAGGAGGCTCCAACCCCTTAGATTCTCAAGCTACAACCTGAGGGAAGCTATAACTCCCCAATTCTTTGGATACAACCAAAAGGAGGCTACAACCCCCTATATTCTACGGCTACAACCGGAAGGTGGCTACAACCTCCTGTCCTTGCCTCGTCCGACTGCCCTGAAATATAAGTAGAATGATGGAACCACTGTCACATTATCACTATGAAATATACTAATGTAAACCTGTACCAATCAACCTACACCAAAAAACTTGTAACAACTTGTACTAATAACCTGTGCCAAAATGTACCATACATCAACATGTACCTCAACCTGTACCATAAACAAGTGCATCAAACATGCACCAAACCTATACAAATAACCTGTCAAAATAACCTGTCCAAACAACCTGTAATCAACCTGTACCATAAACAAGTGCATCAACCATGCACCAACCTTTATCTCAACCTGTACCATCAATGAGTGCATCAACCATGCACCAAATATGTACCAATCATGCATCAAATACACATAAACTATGACTTATCAAGATGTACCAACATTATCAACTATACACCTCATGTATGTGCCAACTCATCAACTACTTGTCTCAACCATGTACCCAACATGTACCTCAACCAAAATCCCTCATCAATTTCATCATCCAAATCTGTTCTGATCACATATACCTCAAACACTATACCACAAGTCTGTGCCTCAAACCATGTGCTAGAACCTCACTGTTATACAACCTCTATCTGTACCAATAAGTTCAGAAACATACCTCAACCATGAACCAATACTAAACTTTAGTAGATCTACCTCAGATAAACTCTACAACAAGCCATAAAATCCCAAGAGGGCATCCAACATATTTACAAGGAAAAACCTCAACTTGATTCATAAATTCAACACTACACATATGAAAACCATACCATTTTTTCTTCTTGTAGCATTTTGTTTCCGCAAATCCAGTGCCGCGATTTTTCTGCCGCACTTTTTCTGCTGCAATTTTTCTTCTGCAGTTTTTCTGCTGCTATTTTTCTGCCGGACTTTTTTTGCCACAATTTTCTTGCCGCACTTTTTCTTCTGCATTTTTCCTACCGCACTTTTTCTGCCACACTTTTTCTACCCCAGTTTTCTTGCCGCACTTTTTCTGCTACATTTTTTTTCCACACTTTTTTTTGCCGCACTTTTTTTGCCGTAGTTTTCCTACCGCAATTTTTCTGCCGCACTTTTTCTGACGCAGTTTTCGTGCCACACTTTTCTCTATCAATAATACTTGCCGAAATAACCTTTCAAAAAAATAGATATTCAATGATATTCAAGTGTGATTTGAATGAGAGACCCTTACCTCTTATTTATACTTTTATGTGGCTTCCTCAATGGGTTACCTTTTAACCATCTTAACCCACTTTCCTTATTTTAGGGTTAACCCACTTCTAACCACTTGTCAACTATCCTATTGCATAGACTCCCCTTGTCTAATATTCATGTTACCTGGGAGTCTCTAAGCCTGATGGCTCAAAAAAAATCTTGCTCTGATGTGTATTCATCATCATCTTCATTGGTAGATTCATCATTTCTCTGAGCTCTCACTTCTTTCTTTCTGTCTATGGATTCATCTTTCACTACAATGCCTGAAAGTACAATCTCTTGAACATGTTCCTTATTTACCTGTCCTTCTTTTCTTTCAGTTGTTTTCCAAACCTTTCTGTATCTGACATCTTTCTTTTTCTTTGTAGAAATTTCTTCATCTCGTTTTATTTCCAATCTTGCAATCTCTGGGACCTGGTCTTGGTTCACTTGTTCTTCGTGTTTTCTTATCCATACTTTATTACATATGATATTAATGTTATCTTTCATGGAAGTATTGATCATGCTTATACAATCACTAGCTACGTGTCCATAGTTATGACATTTGTAACATTCAATGTTACGTGGGGCCACATAGGCATTTCTTGCTTGAACATTTCTTTTATAATCCCTGCAATCTACAACCTTATGTCCAAAGTTAGTACAATAAAAACAATGACCATAAAATAAATTTTCATACCTGGGAGTGAATGCTCTTCTTTGTGGCATAGTCCTTCTGAATTTTTTCCTTGACTGATCATGATCATGATTGAAGCTTCTTTGTGGCTTGAACATTGATTCTCTTCTTGAAGCTGTATCTTCAATAGTTTTCTTAGATTCTGGTTGACCATGATTCCTTCCTTTGAGTAATTCTGCATAACTCTTTCTGTTTTCTTCATTCTTCTTTTCTAGCAACCTAGAGTGCTTCTCTTCATTCTCTATAACTGATGTGGATGTTTCTGTCTCTTTAACGTTCTGGTTGAGCTTGACGATTTTACTTCTCAATGTGACAACTTCTTCTTCAAGCTTCTCAACCTCTTCTTCTTTCTTCATTATCTGAGACTTCATGACTTCTTCTGTTCTTTTTGCTTCTTCAAGCTGAATTTTTAATATGATTATTTATTCTTCAAGTCCTTTATCTTCTTGACCAAACTCTGTCTCAAGATGGTTTAGATCGTTAGTTCTTTCCTTAAGATGATCTTTTAATATCTTCTCTCTCATTTTTGCTTCTTCCTTCTGTTCTTCTATGTTGGCTTCCGAATACTGCTTTTGATATTCAATATTTTCTTCGATCTTTCTGGATTCTTCTAGCTAAGTTCTTAAGTTCTCGGTGACCTGTTGGGATTCTTAAAAAATGTGAACACTTTCCTTTTGTTTCATCAATTTTTTCTTGAGTGACTTGTTTTCTTCTCTTAGTTCATCTAAAGCACTAACCAATTCTGCTTCATAATTGTATTCCTTTTCAATTAGTTTTTCTGTCTCATTTCCTTCACGGAATTCTATTTCAAGATGTCCGCTTTTTTCACAATTAAAGAAAAACAACATACCTCTGGTGATTATGTACTCTTTAGCTTGTGAATCTGTTTGACATGGTGAGCATGATTCTTCTTGATCTATATCTGCATCTTCTTTGGCATTTTCTAAATCTGCGATGGGTGAAGAATATATGCCATGTAACTTATCCCAAATTTCTTTGGCTGATGAACATTTACCAACCTTTTCTCTTACCAGACTAGGTAATCCTTCCCAGATGAAATCCATTGCTATTTTTTCATTCTTCTTCAATTCATTCTTGGCTGCATTATTTTCCCTTTTTGAACTATCATATCTTGTAACAACTGATAGCCAAATATAATGTCCCTATGCCTATAAAAATACTTTCATCCTTCTGCTCCACATCTCATACTTTAAACCATTCTGACCATTAAACATTGGTACTCCATTCTCAGAATAATCCATGATCTCCTTCCAGTGGTTAAACTGTTTCCTAAAGGAAATTTCTCTGATACCAATTGTTGGATTACTGAGAGGGGGGGTTAATCAATAATAGAGCAATTTAATCCTTTTTCATCATAAAATGAAAGTGTTATATCAATGTAGAATTATCATCCAATAGTTGCAGAGTAAATAAACAATGAACAAATGATTAATCACACACATACACAGTACACCGGTGTTTTATGTGGAAACCCAAAACAGGAGAAAACCACGAAATGATTTTTCTTATATTTATTTAAGAATAACATTCATTGGAAGCAACAAATTCCTTTGCTTTCCAGCTGCAACTAGAAGGAGGCTCCAACCCCCTAGTTTCCCAGGCTATAACCCGAGGGAATCTTCAACTCCCCAATTCTCTGGCTACAACCAAAAGGAGGCTACAACCCCCTGTGTTCTCTGGCTACAACCACCCATCCTTGCCCTGTTCGACTGCCCTGAAATATAAGTAGAATGATGAAACCACTGTCACACTATCACTGTGAGATATGCTGTTGTAAACCTGTACCAATCAACCTGCACCAAAAAACATGTAACAACCTGTACCAATAACTTGTGCCAACATGTACCATACATCAACCTGTACCTCAAACTATACCATAAAAAAGTGCATCAACCATACACCAAACCTGTACAAATACCCTGTCACAATATCCTATCCAAACAACCTGTAATAAATCTGTACCATAAACAAGTGCATCAACCATGTACCAACCTGTATCTCAACCTATACCATCAATGAGTGCATCAACCATGCACCAAATATGTACCAATCATGCATCAAATACACATAAACTATGACTCATCAAGATGCACCAACATCATCTATACACCTCATGTATGTGCCAAATCATCAACTACTTGTCTCAATCATGTACCTAACATGTACCTCAACCAAAAGCCCTCATCAATTTCATCATCCAAATATGATCTGATCACATATACCTCAAACACTATACCACAAGTCTGTACCTCAAACCATGTGCTAGAATCTCACTGTTATACAACCTCTATCTATACCAATAATTTCAGAAACATACCTCAACCATGAACCAATACTAAACTTCAGTAGATTTGCCTCAGATCAACTCTACAACAAGCCATAAACTCCCAAGAGGGCATCCAACATATTTACAAGGAAAACCCTCAACTTGATTCATAAATTCAACACTACACATATGAAAACCATACCGTTTTTTCTTCTTGTAGCGTTTTGTTTCCGTGGTTTTGCTGCTGCGAATCTACTACCGCGATTTTTCTGTCACAGTTTTCCTGCTACGATTTTTTCTGCCGCACTTTTCCTACCGCACTTTTTCTTCCGCAGTTTTCCTGCCGCACTTTTTCTGCCGCAATTTTCCTGTTGCACTTTTTATACTGCAATTTTTTTGCCACACTTTTTCTGCTGCACTTTTTCTGTTGCAATTTTCCTGCCGTAATTTCTCTACCGCAATTTTCATGCCACACTTTTTCTGCCACACTTTTCTCTATCAATAATACCTGCCCAAATAACCTTTCACAAAAATAGATATTCAATGATATTCAAGTGTAATTTGAATGAGATACTTCTACCTCTTATTTATACTTTTATGTAGCTTCCTCAAGGGGTTACCTTCTAACCATCTTAACCCACTTTCCTTATTTTAGGGTTAACCCACTTCTAATCACTTGTCAACTTAGTAATTTCTACATTAAATTTATTATTTAAATAATTTCTTTTGTATTCACTTTGACTTATATTACACTCATCACTTCTCTTTATTATTTACCTTCTAAAATATCTTAAACCACTTTGACTGCTTTGACCTTTTGGGGCTTCTAGATGACTCATGAGGGTTCTTGAACTTCACATGGCCATAACTCTCTAACCGTGAGGAGTTTTGTGACATTCCACATACCACCGAAAATGGCATGACATGTACTATCCATCTAGAATAGTATTACCTACAAATATATAAAAACTTATACCGTTATCCATAAAAAAAACTTGGGTCCATTACCCAAAACTTTGTGCTACCAAAATTTTCTACAATACTTTCTTCAAGGGTTGACATCAATGCCAACCAATCCAAATAATCAACAGTCTCCCCCTTTGGCATTGATGGAATCACTATGATGTAATACTGAAGTCATATGAATCATTCTCCCCTTGTGACCATCACTCCCCCTGGAACCATGCCTCTGTGCTCTTTCTCTAAGCCTGCATCTGATAAATCTCTCCCCCTTTGTCATCAATGGAAAATGTATCTTTCCATCTGGGGATGCTCCCCCTAACTGAACTATCTGTGGGGATACTCCCCTGAATGAACTCTTCCTAAAACTGATCTCCCAACCTGAATTGTCATCTTTATGGTGCTTCCTCATGTAGATCTAAGACATATAAGATAAGCATTCAAAATCATTCATTTTGGAGTAGAAATTACTCCGAGTCTCTGGCGAAGATACTCAAAGGCTTCTCTTGGAAGTGGTTTTGTAAAGATGTCTTCCACTTGTTCTTTTGTTCCCACATATTCAACTCTGATGTTCTTCTCTGCAACCTGTTCCCGTAGAAATTGATACTTTATTGGAATGTTCTTTGTCTTGGAGTGCATCACCAGATTCTTTGAGATACTGATGACACTTGTATTATCACAATAGATTGGAATGGGATCATCATACTCAACCTGCATATTTGTCAGAGTTTGTTTCATCCATAGAACCTTTGTACAACATGTTTTTGCTGCAATATACTCTGCCTCAGCTATAGATAAGGATATTGATGATTGTTTCTTTCTTAACCATGATATTAAACACTCACCCAAGTAGAATGCTGCTCCGCTGGTGCTTCGTTGGTAATCAATGCAACCTTCCCAATTTGCATCTATATAGGCAATAAGTGATAGATCATTTCCTTTTGGATACCATAATCCAAACTCTTCTGTCCCTTTAAGATATCTAAAAATCCTCTTCATTGCTAATGCATGTGATTCCTTTGGTGTTTCTTGAAATCGTGCCACCTGTCCAACCACCTGCATTACATTTGGTCTGGATGCTGTCACATATAGTAAGATACCAATCATTGACATGTATTGCCTCTGGTCTGTAGACTTTGAATCATCATCTTTTCTCAACTTGCAATTGGTTTGCAATCTTCCATTCCGAACTTCTTTAGCATTTCTCTTATATACTTAGTTTGAGAAATAAAATTTACTTGGTTTCTTTGACGTATCTGAAGACCCAAAAAGAAGGATATTTCTCCGAGTAATGACATTTTAAATTCATTTTGTATATCCTTTGCAAATTTATATCTTAACTTGTCATTATTGCTTCAAAAAATAATATCATCAACATAAACTTCAATTAATAAAATACTATCTTGAGTTACCTTGATGTAGATGTCATTTTCTGCACTTCCTTTTCCGAACCCTGCTTGATGTAGATATTTATCCACTCTAGATTACCATGCTCTAAGAGCCTGTTTTAGACCATACAAGGCCTTCTTCAATTTACACACATAATTTGTGTTATCTGGCAACTAAAATCCTTTTGGTTGTTCAATGTAGACTTCTTCTTCAAGTTCCTCGTTCAGAAAAGCTGATTTCACGTCCATCTGATACACTTTAATATTCTTGGAGCATGCATAAGCTAGGAGCAATCAGATTGCTTCCATTCTAGCAATTGGAGAAAATGTCTCTTCAAAGTCGATTCCTTCAACCTTTGCGTATCCTTTACATACCAATCTAGGTTTGTTCCTTGTAACATGTGCATTTTCATTCAATTTATTTATGAATAACCACTTTGTTCCAATCACATTCTTATTGTTTGGTCTTGGAACCAATTCCCAAGTGTCAGTCTTCTCTATTTGATACAATTCTTTATCCATGGATTTATTCCAAAATTCATCCTCCCTGGCCTCTTCAAAACTGCTTGGTTCAATTGTAGATGAGAGTGCTAGGTGCGTTTGTTTTGGTGAACAATTTCTTCTTCTAGTCTCAACTCTTGCATCTTTGTTTCCAATAATCTGATCTAAAGGATGATTCTTCTGTACTTGTTTGCTAGGTGTCTTTGGAGGCACTTGCTGAACTTTCTATTCTACTTCTGTCTGATCATCTTCATCTTCCCTTTCTACTTCTTCTTCATCTTCTGCTTCTTCTTCGTAAAGTTGTTCCATTGATTCATTTTCTTCTTCTTTAATTATTTTCCACTTGTTTCATCAATTGTTACATTGATGCTTTCCACAACTTTGTTCAACCTCAGATTTTAACACTTGTATGCTTTCCTTGTACTTGAGTAACAAACAAGTAATCCTTTGTCCACATGAGAGTCAAACTTTCCCATTCTTCCATCTTCTCTTTTGATGTAGTATTTGCCTCCAAATACTCCAAAGTGCTTCACATTTGTTGGTCTTCCTTTACATAACTCGTAGGAAGTTTTGTCATTGTTGTTTCTAATCTTACTCTATTTTGAATGTGAATTGATGTATGCACTGCATGTGTCCAGAAAATATCTATCAATTTTTAATCCATTAGCATTGTTCGAGCCATTTCCTGTGTAATTATCATCCATTATGAAATTTTTCTTTGTCTCTAAACCACTCTCTAAACCAATCTATGAATCCAAGCTCTCGTCCATGTCATATATCTGTCCAAACCTGCTAAGTGTTATTATGATTCCATCTATGTCCATAATGTCCAAGACTCTACTGCACACTGTCCATAATGTTGACCCATTTATCACTGTACTATCATGAAGTATTCACTACTACAACTGATTGTACTTCTGCTAACTGACTGCTCTGGATCTGTCTATTCAAACTCTGCAAGATGCTCAAAGGATGGTTCTTTGGTTTGTCACAGCTATCGCATAGACTCCCCTTGTATAATATTTATGTTACATAGGAGTATCTAATATGGATGGCTCAGAACAATTCTTGCTCCGATGTGTATTCATCATCATCTTCATTGGTAGATTCATCATCTCTCTGAGCCCTGACTTCTTTCTTTCTATCCGTGGATTCATCTTTCACTACAATGCCTGAAAGTACAATCTCTTGAACATGTTCCTTATTTACCTATCCTTCTTTACCTGGGCATATTTCAAAGATGAACCTCGTAATGTTAGGACTTCATTGGCAAATGACGGTGTTAATCCATTCATAGAGCTTATGTCTATTTACTCAGTGTGGCCTATTTTTTTTATCAACAATAACATTCCTCCTTGGATGCCAATAAATAGGGAGCACATAATGTTGACAATGATTGTTCCAGGTATTTGCTTACATTAATTTTTTGACTGTAACATTTTCATTTGTTTCATTTTTTGCATAATATCTTTTGTTTATTTATTTACTTATATATACATATCATGGTTATAGTAATTATGTGTAATTTCAAACAATTAGGTAAGTACCAAGTTAAAGATATGAATGTATATATTGATCCTCTTATCGATGAGCTAATAAAGTTATGGGATGTCATCACTATGTATGACATCAATAAACCAATCAGGGAGAAGAAATTTAAATTCCGTGGAATACTTTTATGGACAATTCATGATGCCCCAAGACTAACACATTTTTGTGGTATGTAGCATTCTATTTCTCTTTAATACTGTATATTTTTTTAAAGATATCATGTTGCATGTTTAATTCTTAAATAATCTCATCGTATAATTGACATTAATCCATCTGTTGCAGGTCTTCAAACAAAGGGTAAATTTGCATGTCCAGTTTTTGGTCCTAAGATGAAGTATCGCCATTCAAAGTTTTTAGGAAAGGTGGTGTTTGATGCGTATAATAAACTCCTCCCTAAGAACCATAGGTATCGTACTACTGAAAAACATCTTTTCAATGGAATAGAAGAGACTGGTTTAAAACCACGAAGAATGACACCTCACCTATGGAGGTTGGAATATAATAGAAATCATCAAGGTACACAATTTCTTTATGTATCGTATATGTAATGTTTTGAATGTTTATTTTAATCATTGAATTTATTTTACCATGTTTGATAATTATTTTTGTGATTTCTTTTATGCTTCATGAAGGCAACCATCATGAAGGTATTAATAATGGGATTCCAAGAGGAATGAAATGTTATCCCACTCAATTCATGAGGTTTCCCTACTATGAGGAGATAAAAATATCTCATTTGTTTGATACAATTCATATCGGGAAGAATGTGACAGAAACGTTATGGAGAATCATAGATGGTAGGAGGGATAAAGAAAAAATTGTCAAAATTTGTACTAACATTCAGGAAGTCAATCATGCAATGCGAAGTGTGATCTGATCAAATAGAGATGGACTAGACCGAAATAACCTTCCATCGTTATTGTTAGAGCAACAAAACAATGATGTAAAATAGGTCATTCAAAGAATTAAATTTCCCACGGGTTTTTCTTCAAACATAATTAATATCTTAACGAAGAAAGGTGAATTTGGTGTGGTAAAAACACATGATTGGAATACCTTCATTAAGGTAATAATTTTGGTATACATATTTATATATATTGGCCTTATACATCTTTTAAGTTTNTCTACTTTGGTCGAAACAAATAACGATTCATTTTTTTTGTTACAGTATGTTCTACCTCTATCTCTCCCAAACGACTTTGAAAACAACGTCAAACAAGTTATATATGATCTTGGAAAATACATGAGGTAAGTAGTTGTGATTTATATGCAAAGAAAGATCATTAAAGAGAACAAGTAACTTGATAGCTTGTTAGACTGTCCAGATCAAACTATTGACATCCTAGAAATGATCAATGTCCTTATGTCACAACTTAACACATATAAGGTAATAACCATAATTTAAAGTGTTTTTTTTTTAATGTACTCATATGTTCAATTATGAAACTCTATTTTTTAACTTTTACATTATCTCACGAAAAAAACATTTTCTTTTTTATAAAGATATTTTTGGAGCCTATTTAGCCTGGTGTTGGTAGCAGTGGCGCTATAGAGACGCCACAGAGTCCTGACGCGGGATTTCATACAAATGCTAGAGTACTGTTTACTTCTCCATATTCCACACATAATTTAGATAGGAGCCATGACACACACCCCCAAGCATCCCCACAATGGTCAACCTCTAGAGGTGGTGACAAAGATGAGGCTGATGATGTGGTTGACATGGTTACATTTCCTGAAGCTAGATGCGTGACCAACATGGGGACCCTTCCGTGCACATTTTTGGTCGACGATAACAGAATTCCATTAAAACAAATAAGACTCCTAGGTAGTTTTTCATATTTTAACTATTCTATGTTGTCCATCTCATACACAAATCATCTAGATTATTATTTTTAAATTAATGATCATATCTTTTTGTGTGTAGAAAATGACCATTTTTATAGGCACCTGGAGAGAAAGGCCTTGTTTATTTTTTGGGCAACCTTATGCATGAGGTGGAATTGCCAAAATTCCAACCTAGAAAAAGAACTTATGGATTATCTCGAAGGCTTCTTTGGAGTAGACACGTTCAATAAAAAAGCGGCCACCTCTGTAGTAGGAGAATATTTAAAATATATGCGAGATGTTTATAGACTAAGCTTGGAAGGAAACCCTAGGTATGAGCGTTCTCCCTCGATTGTAGAGAGGGAGTGGAAGGCGATCGTTGATGATGCAAAATAAAAGATATTGAAAAAATCAGGAGAAAAAATAACAGGTACCCCAAGGTAAATTGCAATATTTTGATTTCAATACCTTTAATTTTCTTTAGATCTAAATAAAAGTGTGGTATATAACATGCTTGAAATTTTTGATGATAGGTTTCCTGACACTTCGAAGGAAACCAAAGAAAGGATTGCCAAACATGTCCAACACAAGCTAGGCTAGGGCGGATACTTGAGGTTACAGTCATGAATCGTAAGTACCCAAACATATTAAGAACATTATTTGTATCGCCTTACAACTTTTAGTTTATTGTAGCCAAAAACATTAAAAAAACATGCTCTTATGCAATGCATGGCGACGACTTAAGAAACAAAACCATAGAGGAAGACATCCAACTTAGTTACAAGTATGGATATAAAGCCGTAGTTGATCATAGGAAAAGCATGGGGCACACCCCAAGATCCAATTTGCGGGATAAGGTAAATAAAAATAAGTCTACATTAACCTTTCATTACTTATAAAATATGTAACTGTTTGATATCATCCATAACTTTAATGTCTTACTTTGTTTTAATCAGGGGAGCAACGCTATCAATGAAACCATTAGCATTGGACAACAAAGTGTTGATAGTGAAGCGCGACCATAATATCATGGTGCTCCCCAAAAGCCCCATCCCAGTGGGGTGCATCCCCAAGATGTTCCTGTGACTAAGACCAACGATGGTAAAATAGCTGTATATTAATAATATACTTACAAATTTTTTACTTCTAATTTTTATTACTTATACATTTACGATTTTGTCCTTGTAAATTTTATCGTTTCAATCGAAGAGAATGTTGTAGTTGAGCCTCCTCGACCTAAAGATGATCAAGAGAACATGGCAGCCATTCCAATGGTGCCGACTAGTGGATCAGTAGGTAAATAATTACATTGCAGAGTTTTTTTTTAATATTAATGAACTACTTCAATGATATTTAAAAATTAGCCATATAAATTTAATATTTTTTTTGTAGTTGATGGCCCCTCACATAATCCTCCTCAACCTGAAGATAATCAGGAGAACAGGGAAGCCATTCCAACAGTGCCGACTAGTGGACCAACAGGTAAATAATTACATTGCAGAGGTTTTTTTTTAATATTAATGAACTACTTCAATGATATTTAAAAATTGGCCATATAAATTTAATATTTTTTTATTTTTGTAGGTGATGTCCCCTCACAACAGCCTTCACGCCGTGGGTATGAGACCAGACATGCTCGACGTGTAAGGAATGAAGCAACATCAACTGCTGAAGAGCACCCAGTAAATGAAGACATGAACATGAATGAATTACTTAAGAACTGGAAAACACAAAAGAAGACTAAAAGAAATTGATGATGTATAATAATTTTATAAGACAAATAGATGTACATTATATAACTAGTATGTTTGTAACATATTTTGAATGATAAATATCATTTATAAAAAAATATTTTTTATGACATATTCCTTTGAATGTTAAACCTCATTTATAGCTTTACAATCACTTTTTATCACTTTTGAATATTTTTAATGCATATTTTTAGTAGAATATAGATTGGGTATTGGGGAATTGAGAGTGATGTGTAAGGGGGGGAGGGGCCATAAGAGCTTCCACCTTCATGTGGTTGGCCCTATTCAATAGAGAAAAATTTATTGTAGCCTCTTATTCTTGGAGCAAACCTCTCTCGATCCAACGTAGCAACAACATAGTCAATGTTGACTTCGTTGTTGCTCCTTAAGATTGAGGGAGGTTTGCTCCAAGATCGGACGACTCCAATAAATTATTCTCGAAACCAAGAGGAGCTTATTCAGGCCGTCACATATGATGTGTGTGTGTGTGTGTGTGTGTGTGAGTATCACTATTTCATCTCCTCTCATATGGATTTTACAAAAAAAAATATGAATGGTGTTTACTATTTGCAATCTTGTCGGTTTTAATTTCTATTAGGATTTATTGACATGTCTTAAAAGTATTTTTTGGTTTTTACTAAAAACTAAGATTAATTCTGTTTTTATTTACTAAAGTATGCAATTCACACATTTGCAGATGCTCTAGATGTTGTATCAATGCAATGCTACACATTAGAATATCAAAGATCATGTATGTCTTGTCTTTTTTCTTCTTTTTTATGACTTCTTAAGGTTCCTTTTATTTATTTATTTTTAAATTACCATCATTTGTTAGCCACTATGGGGCCAGTCATTCTATCTAATGAACCACACCCAAGTATGTAGCATATAAGATTCCCTTTAGTTCATCATATCATATGATTCACACAGCTAATCTAATACTTCAACTTGTTTTTTTGGGGTTGTGTTTAAGTAATCCCTTGGATATCATATTATAAGAATAACCATAATTATGCAATAGAGTATTTGAAATGAATGAGATATAGATACCAATTCTGAGTAGAAATTACAAATCATAGGCACCAATGAACCTAAATACTCATCCCGAGTTCCAAGAAGAAGAAAATCAAACATCCCACCAACCTAAAAGTCAATAGGGGGTTGGGTGTGTTACGCCAATGATTTCTATACACTCCTATGATATTTATTACTCTCTTGCGATATTTATTGTAATATTTATTATTTTGTTGTAGAGTACTGCTTTAGCACCAAAGGAAATTATTCCACCCTTACCTCTAAAGAAAGAGAAACTTGAAAATGCTTTAGGTATAGACATTTCTACCAATCTATTAACCGGTGTCATTCCACAAACACTTGGAAGTTGTACTGCACTCAAATCATTGAATCTATCTAACAATTCCTTAGAAGGTTCCATTCCATATTCACTTGGGTATCTACAAAATCTCATGGACTTGGATGTGACCCCAATTGTTTTCATTAACATTGGAATGAACACAAAAATATCTTTGGAAAGACTTGAATCCCAATGGGA